>KN500066.1:12529-24998 GCA_000787155.1 Scartelaos histophorus | reverse complement strand
TTATATTTAGTTGGCTTTGATTACAGGATGCTGAGCAAAGCTTCTCCAGCACATGCCAAGACCCCGGCCACTGCTTTTAATTAATTTATATTTTGTATGTGTGTTCGAATACTAAAACAATGGATCACATACAGTTGTCCCTTGTTTATCGTGGGGGTCATGTTCTAAAAATAACCTGGGATAGGTGAAATCCGCAAAGTAGTCAGCTTTATTTTTTATAATTGTATATCTTTTAAGAATGTAAAACCCCTCATAACAGACTTATCACTTTTGAACATGAACATTTTATGACATTTCTTTCCCCCGCCCCCCTTCCTTCCTAACAACCAAGTTGCGCCCCCACGGTCGCCAAGTCTGACTGTGGCCGAATGGTGGGGTAAAAGTCTAGGGCCAGTTTTTGGTGAAGTCCGCCCCTGCTGCATACATACAGCTCTACAGAGTCCCACTTCTAAGAATCAAACATTTATGCAAGTTTGTCTGAACACATTCTGTACTGTACAGGACCTGGCACAGAGGAGACTGATGACAGTGTTTACAATCAGGTTGCAGAACACTATGCATATATGTAAAAAAAATAAATAAATAAAAAATTGCAAGAAAAGTCTACAAAACAGCAAGACTGTGAAAGGTAAACCGCGTTATAGCGACAAATGACTTGCAGTTTATCAATAATTTCATGAATTACTTCTAATAACACAACAATGAAAAATATTACTTAAAAAATTTATTCCGATCCATTTTGAATCGATTCAACAATTGTCCAATGAAGTATCATGATCACTATGATCATAACACCAAATGGATTTTTCCATTTCCCCTATCAAAAAAATTGTAAAATATGAACAAAACAAAACAAAACAAAAAAAAACTACTTGTTGTCTATGCTATTTTTCTTTTATTGCAGTTTGTGTTTTTTAACACTATTGTACATTTTGAATGTTATTTTTTGTTTGTTTATTTCTGCTTTCATGGTTTGAACTTTATTGGAGTCCTGTTTTGTGGAGAGTCCAATGCATCCAGTGGCCCCGTTTTTAAGACCTGCAAAGTTGGGTGTTGGGATTCCTATGATTTTAGCAGCCGTGTGTCTGTATGCGCCGGCTTTTCAATTTTATCTATGTTTACTTGTATTATCGTGACAGGCTTATCTATTGGTGAATAATACTAACACAAAAATTTGAAGTCAGGACATCCTCAGATTTATTTATGTGGTTGGACTGTTTCCCTGCAGATGGCCAGTGTGCGAGCAGAGGAGAGTTTCCCTCCCTGCGAGTCGGACAGTCCAGAGGAGCAGATCAAACCCATGCTGGACTGGGCCAATGGAGGATTCCTGCCCAAAGGAGAGGAAGGACTCAAACCCCCACGCAACGCCGGTATGAATCTCTCACAGTTTAAAATGAAGACAAAATATGATCCCTAGGAGGCAAATGAAAACTGACAATTTGGAGCACTCAAATTGACTCAAATGCAAGGCAATACAGGATTACTTGGGTATCAGATCTGTTCAGCCAGAATCTGTTTTGTCTTTGTTTGTTTGTTTGTTTGTTTGTTTGTTTAAAGGTTGTATAGAGGATTTTCCAAGGAATGATGGGCACGGCAACTATTTGTCCCTTTTCAAATGCTGAACATGTATGAAACCCCCTCCCCAACAGAACCACCTCCTCTTTACGCCAGAATTGTGGCATAAGGAGCTGTTGGTGCTGCTCCTGTTCTCTTTTACTATTATCAAAACTGCAACAACATTCAGAGTTAGAATAAAATTGTTCTCTGAGAATAATGTATGTGTGAAAAATCTTGAAGATTACTTTAGATTTACATTTAAGTTTTTAATGAAGTTTATCCTTAAAAATAAGTTCTCTCCTCATCGCTGCACAGGACTTGTAAATAAAACTAACAAACTACTAATACAACAAGCAGCAGCAAACTGACTTTTTCTTTGCATTGAAAATCAGGTTTTCAGATACAGGATATCACATTTGTGTCCTGAAAAACGTCTGTCAAGCTCTTGGAAATAAAGTACATTTCCCAGTGATAAGCAGAAGTTTTCTGTCCAGAAGTAATTTAGCTCCAGTGCGTCAGTCTTTAGACCCTCGTCTGCTTCAGTGACGCCATCGCTGGAATGAATCTCCTAGAATCACCTTTGTTTGGCTTCACTCCTTTTCCTCTTCTCTTCTCTTCTCTTCTCTTCTCTCTTCTCCTCTTCTCCTTTCAGCGACCTCATAAATGGACTTTCTTTTGTGGTGAACTGGTTGTGGATTCTTGTCATTGCAACAAACTTTGTGCAAATTGTGGGGAAGCTCCAGCTGGAAAAAGCCGCTAAGAACCGCTGCATTGGTATTAGTAAACAGCGTCTTGCGTCTGTGGATTGTGTAAGAGCCGAACGTAAACCACATAATCCCAGCGCCGGAGACTCAGTTACACTAGAAGAGGAGAGAGTTTGATTGAACCCAACAGCCACGAGGTAGAGTCGTTTTCTATTGGGTGATGTTTATGTGGCGCTACCACATCCAGAGTTGATGGATTTTAATTCTTTTTGTTTTGGTCATCATAATTACAAGACTGCTACATGTTTATAATACTATCACTGGCAGTTTGAAACAAAACAAAATCCTCCATACAACTTTTAAAGGACATGCATGCTAATTTCAGTTTTTGCTCTGATATCTTTAACTCTTCTATCATATTTTTGTTATGTGTTCTTGAACTAAGCCATCTAAAACCAAATGTTTCTAACAGTTTAACTTTCCACATTTACAGAAAGCAATCCTCTCCACCACCATGTCCTGGACGTCTCTCTCCCCGAGTACCTCCCCAGCGCCAAACGCCCCAAAGTGGGTTCCTGTAAGACCAAAGCAGCTCCCGAGGAGTCCTACAGCAGAGGTACTCCCAACCACAGTGTCAATACAACTGCTTTTATTTTTATAGGTTGTGTTCCCTCCCTGGCGTTCATAGGTCCAGTCAAATGAAGCTCATGATTCTACCGATATAGGTGCGAATTTGAACCCAGTCCTGTAGAAACACCAGGGTCATGTAGTCCTATTGGAACACGGTGGATAGTGCGTTAGCTATGTCCAGTTATATAAGAGTCAGTGACATGACGTGTGTCCAATTGCAATTTCTTCAGTTAAAAAGGTTCAAAGTTCATAATAATTCCCCACATCCCTGTTGTCTGACCTCCATGGAACCAAATCATTTTGTCAGAAACCGTTATTCTGCATGTTTTTAGTGTTTTAAAGTGTTAAAATGTCATGTGGTGGTTCTTAACTTTTAAAACTGTGCTAAATCTAATCAAATTATTTTATTTCTTTTTTGTCATATTTTCTGAATTGTTTTGTCCCACATGAAATTTCATCTTTCTTGGACAATATTTGTGTGACTATTATAGGGGAAATATCTATCAAAGTGTGTCCATTATTTTTTTTCAAATCTCAAAGTTCTGAGTAATATGAACATGATATTAACTATTTTAAGGTTATTCTACCAGTCCTTCCATTTAAAACAAAGGTTTGGACTGAAAACCATTTGTCCATGAATCAATCTGTCTTCATTTAAACCCTTGGAGTTATTTGCGTCATATGATACACATCTTTTATTTTACGTTTTCCACTAGGTAAGTGTGTGGGGCGGGTCTGAGTTTCAGTGTTTCTAAATCCAAGTTTTGATTGCAGAACAAATGGTGAATGAAGTCCTGAAAAACAGACGCAGTATTGAAGGTACGACCTGTTAAAAGTACCCTGGCTCCTATAGCTGTCACTGGGCTGCAGAGTGATCTTCTGTATGTGTCTTTGTGTTGGCAGAGTTCTGTCTCTCCTGTGGAAAGATGAGAGCAGCTACCTTTCATCCACTCTTTGAAGGAGGCCTGTGCCAAACATGCAAGGTGAGGAACTGTTGTGAAATATAGGTCAATACTGGGTCAAACATCTGAGGTTATTTTAATTTCTTATTTGGTGGTTGTTGTCGTTTATTTCAACCATGCATAGGAAAAAACACAAAGAATACAAATAAAAAAGCATAAACAACTAATGATGAGTTTCCATAATCCTTATATATGAGGGATTATATACATATTCAAAAAGGTTTGGGTGGAAGTGTAAAGTTGGTGAAGGTCAACTGAAGTAAGCACAGAGCTGGGGGCGGGGATAGATGATACCTGTCATTATGTCGTTATATACGTTCAGACTGCAGGGCTTAATGCTCAATTCAGATTTTTTTTGTAAGGTCTTTCACATTTCCAGTTTAATGTGGCTTGTTTGTGATCTCCAGTAAGAACTTTAAACTCCCCAAAAGTGTCCCACATGCACACTGAAGGACACGACAACGTCACACACAGCGAGCCTGCACAGTGTTTGTTAAAGTCGCCTAAACATGAATGTTAGGAGCACCTGGAGATTTTAAAGCTGCTGTCATACCAAAGCCAGAACATGTCCAGCTCATTTTTTAGCAGACTGAGAAGAAGAACAAGGTTTTTGGGCGTTTTGTGGGGCAGTGGCAGCAACGTCTGCAGAAAGGAACGTGAGTGCAGAGTCGGAGTTGGAGTGATGGGATTTGTTTGTGCTCCGCTGCTTCACTGACACAGACTTCAAACACAATTTTTGTATGATGAGAAGGACATTTGTGCACATTTGACGACGTGTAGGTCAGGTGAATGCGACCTGGCCATTCAGACTGAAATCGCATGTCTAAAGATTGGATATGTATCAGTTTGAGGACCACATATCCAAGTGGCCTGAGTCCCATTTGAAAAAATCTGATCAGTGTCATTCAGATGGTCATTAAAAGATCAGATACAGGTCACATATGGGCATAAGCTTCTCAATTTTATCACATACAAGAGCAAAAATTAAATATTTTAAAAGGCTGTTTTAAAGTAATGCAAGAATAAATAAGATTTTGAGGACTAAAATATTGGTAGTGATGATGCGCTTTTACTTTGTCACAGTGTGAATAAAAACACCAGTGATGTCTGTAAAAAGACGCTCATCCTCAGAGTTCATGGCTAATGAGGCAGAGTAAACAAAGTCTGAGTTAACGCTGTTGTTGTTACAGGGCTGTACACTATTTATTTTCCCAAGTTGAGCGTCCACACTCAAGGCTAAATGGAGGCATGACACACACAACATAAATGTTCTTTTTGTTATTTTCAGCGTGTTTTAAGTGTCTGCAGAGCCTCCACAATCTGTAATCTGCTCTGTTCATTTGCGGCTGCTGCTTGTGTGGTATCGGATCTGATACGCCGATACTACAACAACCCTGTGTAATGGCAAATATAAATTCTGAGCTGTATTAACTAAATTAACTAAAACATGACTCACCACATATAGATGATTTTACAGCAATCAGACTGTAAGTTAATGAGATATGATGTTTCATGTGAATATCATTAAGTTTTTATATTTTGCTTATTTGAAAAAAATAACACTAAGGATTTTTTTTTGTTTGTTTTTCTGAGACCCAAAGCTGAGACTGATACTGTGATCCATGTATTAAGAAAATAAAATGGGAGTTGATCAGCAAAATGGCCTGTTAAACATAATTAAAGATTGCTTAAACATGCAAATCACCCGAAATACAACTTTTAGAGATAAATGAGAAGGGGAAACAATGATGGTTAAAAGCTCAAAGTTTATTTAAACATACGTCAGTCAAAATACAAAAGGCTAATGTCAGAAGACCATTATAACATGGGAAAAGGTGCATAAATCTTATTTTCCAGTAGTTTAATTGGAAAAGCACTCCTACTGTTACTAGAAACCTAAATATGATGTCTTTAAGTGAGTAGCTCAATTAGTAAAGTGATTTTCCACTGATCAGAAGGTTGGTGGTTCAAATCCCGCTCTTGACTTAAACATCATAGGTTGAGTGATCAGATCTACTATCCCACAGGTTGCCAGATGTGATTCTAACTCTCACAGATGAATGCTGTCGTGTCCTTGGGCAAGCCGCTTAACCCAGCTCACCCCCAGTGTCTTTGTGTACACCGGTGTGTGAGTGTGCATCTGAGTGGGTGAGCGGATCCTCAATGTAAAGAGCTCCGAGTGCCTTCAAGGTGGAAAAGCGCTGTATAAAAATGTGACCATTTACCAGGAAAAACAGCATCACATGTTTTTCACGCTTTTCTTTCAGCAGATCTTTAACTGTTGTGAAACGCACAGATTGTTTAGCCAAGTGACAGTTGATGACGTACAAGTGCAATGCAGATCAAAATTTTTAGGCTGCCAAGGGCCAAAGAGCCATAATAGCTACGGCTCATTATGCCTGACAATCAATTTTGGAAACGAATCAAAATATGTTTGACAGAAGGGAGTTCACAAAGTCATGTGACAGTGAAGCTATGAACTACAAATATGTAAGTAGTGCTCATATATGACTGTAAGTGACAAATGCAGTACTCAGTTTTTTTGTGGTCATATTATGTGAATACACTTATCGAGAGTTACATTGGTGCAGGTTTGAGTAATCCTCTATTCTGCATTCAAGGCTTGAGTGCTCAGAATTTTAGCTTAGTTAGTTTAGCTTAGTTAATTTTAGTTGTTAGTTCTCCGCCCATGCCTCTGGTTTGAGATTACCTGTAAAGTTCAATGGTCAGAATTTTTGTCAGCTGTAAAAATGCATAAATGAAAATCCTTTTTTAGTTTGGAAGTTTTTCCACTGGAATTCAGTTGACCCATTTCTATTAAGTCACTGTCGATCAGTGTGGAAATGTGAGCGTTACAGTGCATTGTTCAAGAACAGCAGGAGAAGAGAATAAAAGTTACAAAATAAAAGGAACTGAGATTTTGTTTTTAAATTCATTTTAAATCCAAATCCTTGACCAAACTGTGTACCCAGATGTTCAGATCAAAAATGGTTCTAATAACAATTACAATGCTGATTTATTCTTAAAAGTTTAGAAAATCTTGTTGAGAACTAAATCAGAAACTAAAATGAGCCTCATAATGCTGAAATCCAGTTAGTTTAAACCTAAAAGGATTCTCTGATCGGAGTCCATTACCAGTGTATTTAACTTTCAACTTTATTATTGTCCCAGACGGAAATTATAGTGCAGCAGTGTCGTCTTATGTACCACACTTAATTGTCTTTAAAAAAGAACCCAAGAAGTTACAGTAAAGTGTATTTACCTTGTTGACATGTTGGGGCTGCAGAAGTGGGGTGGTGACATGTCGTTAATCAGCTGCTGTTACTTCCTGTAGGCGTGGTCAGCTGCTGTTACTTCCTAGGCGTGGTTCCTGTAGGCGTGGTCAGCTGCTGTTACTTCCTGTAGGCGTGGTCAGCTGCTGTTACTTCCTGTAGGCGTGGTCAGCTGCTGTTACTTCCTGTAGGCGTGGTCAGCTGCTGTTACTTCCTGTAGGCGTGGTCAGCTGCTGTTACTTCCTGTAGGCGTGGTCAGCTGCTGTTACTTCCTGTAGGCGTGGTCAGCTGCTGTTACTTCCTGTAGGCGTGGTCAGCTGCTGTTTCTTCCTGTAGGCGTGGTCAGCTGCTGTTACTTCCTGTAGGCGTGGTCAGCTGCTGTTACTTCCTGTAGGCGTGGTCAGCTGCTGTTACTTCCTGTAGGCGTGGTCATCCTGCCAAAACATGTCAACAAGATAAATACACTTTACTGTATAGTCTTTAAAAAGGAACCCAAGAACAGGGCCTGCGGAGTTCATTGTACAGTATTATACAGTTAACGAAATGTTAACTCTTGAACTATCTAATACTAAAGACCAGGCATAAACTGTCTTCTTTAACAACGATGATAATACACATTAATTGGTTCTGTTTGTGTGTTTTAGGATAACTACCTGGAGATGTCGTACATGTATGATGACGACGGGTACCAGTCGTACTGTACAGTGTGCTGTGGGGGCCGGGAGGTGCTCCTGTGTGGGAACGCCAACTGCTGCAGGTCAGGATTTTATTTTTCTCTATATTTCCTTATTTTTTTCAACTCTCCTGTTACTGACAGGGTTCCGCTAGTTTATTTTTATCACCTTAAGGTTCTGTACCATAGACTATGCTCGCTCCCATGTTCCAAACGGGAGGTTCGCATCCAGGCGCTTCTGGCTCCTACAGACTCTGGCTCACATTAACTGGTATTATAATTTGTGGCCCCTCTCTCTGCAACTATTGCGATGAGCATTGTCATTTTGGTCTTAAAATGTTCATCCTGAGCTTCATTTTAGAGAACCTGAACACTAAGGGTGACGTCAGGCCACTTCTTCATGCAGTCTATATACTTTTCTGTATAGTACAGTATATATTTTGTAAGCATGTTTAACATGGTGACTAGACAAACTTTATTGATCCACAAGAGAAATACTTATTATTGATAGCTCACACATCGCTATCAATAATAATAAAATAATAATAACAAAGTAAGAAAACATAAATGGTAATAATACATTCAAAATAAGTAGCAAAAAAGAATATTATTAAAATAAGTATAAAAAAATGCTCTGATTGACTTGCCTGGGATATAGAATACACACTCACACACCCAATACTAAGGTGCACTCACACGATCTCAGTCAAACCATGTCCAAGCACAGAAAATCCCTAAAGCACAGGCAACCCCTAAAGCACAGGCAACCCCTAAAGAACAGGCAACCCCTAAAGCACGGGCCCTAAAGAACTCATATCTGCCTCATTATTTAAGAGATATTTCATGTCACAGGACTTATTTTTTCCATTAAATTGTTAGCCACGCTGGACGACATGTAAGGAAAGTGTGAATGTGGGCCATAGAACCTACAGCAAACATGCCAGTGCAAGTCCTGAGTCCTGCGCCCAATCAGGGACATGCATAATGTAACAGACCGGGGTTTTGGGCCTGTTGGGCACGTTTCCTGGAAAACACAGGGAAAGAATGAGACAGCGAACTTCTGCCATATTCATTTTACAATCATATTATATCATATCGTATTTTCATTTCAATATTCAGCTTTAACAAGTGTTTCTGGGTTTATAATTCACAGTCATGCAATAAAATATCATGTATCAAAATCATGTTTTGAGATAATGTACAGTAACTATTTCCATTTGACATTTCTGCGCACTGTTTACACATTTCCAAAATTACAATTTATTCCATATTCATAAGTTTATGACCAAATGACATTTGATACATTTTTACACCTGCAGCTGGACTACCTTTAACAACCATTTTTAATAGATTACAGCCATTCTATGGTCACTACTGTCATTCATGAGCCGTTATATTATTGAATGGCTTTTAGCTTTATGAACCAATTAACTTAAACCTTACACTTTTACACTTTAAAACAATGTCAGAATACTTTAAAACATTTTCAGTTCCAGAAACAACAACAAACTAACTACAACAAATGCTCATGAAATTCGAAATGGCGCCCAAAATTTTCACGTCTTTTTATGTGGCTCAAACTTGACAAAAATACAGTATTCACCTACTACGAATTACAGCACACTGTACAGTACAGTTATTTTTAGTAGTTTAGGACCAATATAATGTGGTTTTTACTTCAGCACTAACCTAGAAAACGCAGGGAAAGAACAAACCATGAAGTTTCTCTTTGTTTCGCTTCTGTCATATTAGAGAGGAGGACCTCTGACGTCACAATACTGTCTGGCAGAGTCAAAGAGCCACCTACTGCCGCCATGGTGTAATTACAACTCAATTAAAGTCAACACTCAAGTTAAACTTTTCCCCTTAACATACAAAATATACATAATGTGAATAAACATTATTGTGTATTTAAAAAAAATATTGCTGCTTTCTCATAATGTAGCAGACCTGTACATGCACTTATCGCGAGTTACTTTTCTATTGTCCTATTGACTTTTCTGCAAACCAAACTCATCTCCTGCCTTGTTTTGCAGGTGTTTCTGTGTGGACTGCCTGGACATCCTGGTGGACCCCGGTGCCTCTAACGCCGCACGACACCTGGACCCCTGGATGTGCTACATGTGCCAGCCGCCTCAGCCCTACGGCGTCCTCAAGCGCCGCCACGACTGGAGCCTCAAACTGCAAGAGTTCTTCGCCAATGACAATGGGCAGGAATTCGTGAGTTTAAATGTTTATCTGTGCAATTGTGATGCCACTATATAAGAGGGACACTAATGCGCCTTAAAAATAACACAAACTAACATTTTCTAAAGACTCCACTTGGCATATAATATTTTAAACTATTTATTGTACTGTTTTGTTATCCTGCTGCTAACCTGGACCTGAGTACAGTGTTTCATTTCTGTGTATTTTTTTTTATATTGAAATGACAAAGAAAGTCTGATTTACATTCTTTAAAAACTTTTCAACATAAAATAGTTGTGTTTCTATCTAAACTATTCCAAGAACATTAGACATACATGTTTTTACGCTAGTTCTATTATTTTTTGACTGAAATCCAGAATGGGCTCTTGACACAAAACCATAAAACATTTGGAAACATGTGGACGATGACTCTCTTTGGGGTCTGTTGGCGATAGTAACCCTGACAAATCTGGAAAAACTGAGAAATTGCCCCGGTTTCCTCATCTAGATGTCATTATCTTCTTTTTTCTTTTTATAAATTGCCTATTAATTTATGGATTATAAATTGTCTAACTTCACAAAAAAAAAAAGAAAAGAAATGTCAGTGTAGTGTTTCTGCATTTCTTATTCTATATTTATAAACTATATGAGTGACATTATGACAGCTCTACACATGTATAATGTAACTATGCACATGCCTTGTCCCTAAAAGAGTCATTTTCTTTTTATTCCCATGCGTACTCACTCACTAGGAATCGCCGCACATGTCCAGTTCCCTTGGATGATGATTCTGGGTTTATTTAGCGCTGTTCAAGCCTGCTGTGCGGTCCTCAGTACACATGCATAAACCTCTAAATCACCTGTCTGGCCTCTCCGGTTGTAATAAAGCGCATGTAGAAAACCGTGATCTCAACATGTGCCTCCAGGCCTCCGTCAAAAGGCAAAACAATTCATGTTAATGGGTTCTGAAACTGTGGTTGCTGGAGTTTGCTCAGTGGCCAGTAGAGGGCACAAAAGAACACTGTGACTACAACCACGCTTCCAACAGACAAAGAGAAATGAAGGGAAAACGTGAATATTTGAATATAATTTGACACACAATGATTTTAGTTATTATTGGTCAACCAGAGACAAGTATCGTTCATCTGTATTAAAACGATTATGGCTGAAAAAAAAATCACAGGGGAAGTGAAATCCAATACAGAAGGATTGTATTTGCGTTTCAGTGGATGGTAGTGAAGGGAAGCAGCCGCTCATGCATGGGTTGTGTGCTCATGTCCGCTTAAGTTACCAAGATCAAAAACGACCACATTTGTTGCAGGAGAAGCCAAAGATCTACCCTGCAGTTCCAGCAGAGCAGAGGAGGCCCATCAGAGTCCTGTCCCTGTTCGATGGAATTGCCACAGGTTTGTCAAGTATCATAGTGGCACTTTGTAGGAAGTTATAATGTTGTTACCTCATCAAAAACATACCTGGAGTTGTTTTGTTTTATTCATGGGTCAATGAATAAAGGTGTGTAAATAGGTAAATGAATAAGGATTTAAAAAATGTAGGCACATTTCTATTGAACTTTTTCAAACATTTACACTTGCCCCGTTTACAAGAGCCTTAAATCCAATAAAAAAATAATTTAATTTGTAATAAAAATTTATTTCACTTTAAAAAAGACCATGTAAACACTTAATTCCTATTGATTATTCAGAATTCGGAATTAAACTTTGTTCCGATTTGAGTGAGTGGTTTATTCAGATTTTAAATCCAATTTGATTTATTCCATGATCATGTAAACGTTTATTCTGCTTAAAAATATTTCTGGTCGTTCATGTTCGTTGGGTCGTTCTTCTGACGCGATGACGCTCTGCAAAAAGGTGCCCGGAGGTTTTCCATGTAAACCTTAATTTGGAATTATTATTTCCATGTAAACTTGAAGGAGAATAATTTAAATCTAAGCTATTTAATTCAGAATAATTATTTAATTTGGAATTACAAAACATCATGTAAACGTAGCCAATGTCAGGTGCATTTTTAGTGTTTTTTATGTACATGAATTTGCAACGACCATAAAAAATCATGTGGTGTGACGGAGAATAACCTAAACTGTTTTATTTTCTAAAAGGCTTTTTCAAGGTAAAATACAAATAATCAAAACAGTACTTGAGTAAAACGTCTGCCTGTAATTTCAGGGTATCTGGTTCTTCGAGACCTGGGGTTCAAAGTGGACCAGTACATCGCCTCAGAGGTTTGTGAAGACTCCATCTCAGTGGGAGTGGTCCGACATGAAGGAAAGATCCAGTACGTCCATGATGTCCGCGAAATCTCCAGGAAAAATGTACGTTTAATAAACACAAATAAAATTCTATAATAATAATAACTCTCTGTAGGTAATATTTAATACAGATGGGGGAAGATTAAATTAATATGAATGTTCTGGGGTGTAGTCAATAATGGAAATGATCAGGTTCTATATTTGGGAATTTAAATAAT
>KN500066.1:1472-12519 GCA_000787155.1 Scartelaos histophorus | reverse complement strand
TTACTATTATTATTATTATTATTATTATTATTATTATTATTATTATTATTATTATTATTATTATTATTATTATTATTACTTTCATCAGAATCAAACCTAGAACCTTCTTACAGTGAGGCAGCAGTGCTCCCTGGTCTATCGAGGAGGTTATGTACTAAAAATAAAACACAATAGGCGAAATCCACAAAGTAGTCAACTTTATTTTTAACAATTATTATATATGTTTTAAGGCTGTAAAACCTCTCATCACACACTTTATATACTTTGGCAGACAGGAATTGTGCAGTCCTCAGTTTCAATCTAACAGGCCGAGTGACTGTGGCCAAATGGTCGAGGAAAAGGGCTGTTTTCTGGTTTCGGTCTGTCCCCATACAAACAAACAGCTCTTCAGAGTCTCGCTTCGAGCTATTGAACATTTATTTAAATTTGGCTGAACTCTGGCCTAGTTTACATGATGTTTTTAATTCCGAATTAAATTATTCCGAATTAAATAGATCGGATTTAAAATGTTCTCCTTCGAGTTTACATGGAAATAATAATTCCAAAACAGGTTACATTGTCTTTATTCCCTGGAGAAAGGTTCTGATTGGACAGGGACACACATGCATTTACGTCGACAGAAGAAAACTCACAATCAGCTGCTACCGGGCGCCTTTTTCAGGAGGACGTCCCAATGCACATGAACTGAATGATTGGAATTGTTTTCAAGTGGAATAAACATTTACACGATTGCTCAATAAATTTAATCGGCTTTAACATTAAAATAAACCACCCCACTTAAATCAGAGTTAAGTTTAATTCTGAATCATTATTAGGAATTAAGTGTTGACATGGTCTTTTTAAAGCAGAATTAACCTTTATTATTATATCTTATTAAATAATTTTTAATCGGATTTGAAGCTCTCATGTAAACGGGGCACCATTCTGTCCTGTACAGGCCCCGGCACAGAGGTGTCTACAGTCCCTTAGTCAATCAGGACGCACAACACAGTGCACATTCATCAAAAACAAAAACAAAAAAACATGCAAAATTGCACGGGAAAAAAATCTGCAAAACAGCAAGGCTGCGAATGGTGAACCACGTTATAGTGAGGGACGACGTAATTCTTTTAATAAAGATTACATTTAAAGGTACATTAAACAGCTGATGGAGATGGTATGTTTTCATGGAAATAGAAAGTTAAAACCCATACTTCTGAAATAGTTTTGGCTAACAGTTTACACACTGCAGCTTTAAATATGCATTGATATATTGATATTGATTGATATATAACGTATTTTTTTACCAGTATATTTTGAACAAAAAAGTGCTTGTGAAAAGTGCATATCAAATGGATGGATTAGAACACATCAGTGATCCAACATTAGAGAGTGCTGTTGTTTCAGATTCTGGAATGGGGTCCTTTTGACTTGGTGATTGGAGGAAGTCCATGCAACGACTTGTCCATTGTCAACCCGGCAAGAAAGGGCCTCTATGGTGAGTTAAAGCCTGTGTATTTTACATCTGAAACATTTTGTAAAAACTGAAATCAGTGGGAAGAACTATTGTTTTGATGCCATGTTTTGCTGTATCCTGTACAGCACTGTGTAGATCCCATCTATGTCTAAGGAATTAGGCAGATTCATCTAATGTAGTCAAAGAAATGGACAAAAGAGTGAAATTTGCTCATTAAAGGGCCCACATTATGCTATTCTTTGATCTCTTCTAATGTTGTTTCCTCATCACACTTACCCCTTTTCCACTGAGGTGGTTCCACTGCTGGTTTGGAGCCAGTGCCAAATCTTGAACCAGTTTTTTCACATAAATAAACCTGTTCTGGCCCTGGAAAACAGATTCCAACTCGGCACCAACTAAACGCTTGTCCAGAAACAAGAACCAGTGCTGGGGGCTGGGGTTTGTGACATGCTGAACAACAAAATTTAGAAATTTTGACCGTCATTTTTAAGTGACCAAGAGAAAGGTTCTCTATAATTCAATAATTTCAACTAAGTTTGTAATACTGTTATGGCTCAGGTATTAGCTCATTATTGATATAGAGTTGGCAAGTTAGAAGAGAAAAAACAAATATGTAAGACTTTTCTTTGGGAACCCAACCTTTGACAAGGACGAAGATCTGTATGTCTTCGTCTTCGGATTGGCAAGATGTAAAACATCAACAATACAGGTGTGTAGCGATTAATCCTACATTGCTGTTATTATCGAAGCCATATGACAACTGACAGCTGGGATGCAAGGACAACGGTAGCGTGTCAGTGATGAAGTGACTTAGCATTTCTGTGGCTCTGAGCTTGTAGGAAAACGAGCAGGTTCCTGGATAGTCGGCCGGTAGCACCAACACCAAACTGGCAAAGTTTTGTTTCATTCACAAGTTTAACACAAACTCTGCAGATTTGGTTCTTCTCTTAAACAGAGAATGCTCCACTTTGTGATGTCATGTAGAAATACAGAAAGTGCTTTACTATATTTTTAAACTCCACGCACCTTCATTAGAATAATTTATATAATTTATTATGTATACCTGTATAAGAATTTTGATAATTTCAAAATTATTTCAGTAGAGAATGGAATTGCCAGTCTCTACTGAAATAATTGTTCAGTGGGAGCTTGAAAACAACCACTTCATGACATCGTAAGGTGGAACAGAGCATTTTGAGCTTTCGAGATGTAAAGACAAATAAGCCTAATAAATAAAAGATTCTTCAAACATGTGAATGAAGCGGAACACAAGTCCAGGTGTGTCTTTGAGGAGGTACCAACATTAGAACATGGCCAAAATTTTACGCAAAATTACTCAAAATTTAAGGTTAGAGTCACCAGAACCTAAGAGGAACCTTCTTGTCTTCATGTGTTGTTTTTTTGTATGTTCAGAAGGCACAGGGAGGCTGTTCTTTGAGTTCTACCGTCTGCTCAGTGAAGCCAAACCCAAAGAAGGAGAAGATCGCCCCTTTTTCTGGATGTTTGAAAACGTGGTGGCCATGGGGGTCAACGACAAGAGGGACATCTCACGCTTCCTTGAGGTCAGTTTCAGTACTGTCTATTTGATCTATTTATCCTTTTCTGCCTTTATAACTATTTCTATACTGACATTTGTGATTTTTAAGCCATGTTATAATGTTACTTCCTCAAAAACGTACCTGGAGTTGTTTATTTCATTCACACCTTTGAGTAATCCTGCATGGTTAGTCTGTCTACAGCTCAATCTCAAAACGCTCCATTCCACCTTGTGATTTCAAGATCAGTAGTTTTCAAGTTAACAGCTCCTTTAACCTTTTGTTCAGTAGAAATTGGCAGCTCCAGGGCTGAATTATCCAAATGATTCAAGTGATATAAGGAGTTTAAAAACACTACATTATAGGAAACTACATTATAACATGGATGAGAAAATGGTGCAGTTTGGGCCTTTTAAATTTGATAATGCTGCACTTTTAATACTGCCCATATCATCAAGTGTTAGTTAATGTTAAATTTGCAGTGATCATAATCTGTTCAATATTGCAATTTGAGCATTCGCAAATCACAAAGACTAACCATGTAGTTTAGATCTATACCAACATTTCTTGTATTATTCTTGTTTTGTAGCAGTTATGATTTCAGTCTTCTCATTCAAATATGAATGTACCTGGATGTGTTTAGAAGTAGAATTCCCATTTTAAACATAAATCAACCTTTTAATGTTTTGTAAATGTAGTCCTGTTAGAGGTTGTATAGAGGATTTTCCAAGAAACAAGGTGCACAGCGACTGTTTGTCCTTTTTCAAATGCTGCACATGCGTGAAACCCCCTCCCTCCTCGACAGAACCACCTCCTCTTTACACTAAAACCTGGTGCACCGAAGTGGCTTCTATTCTCTTTTACTATTATCATAACTGCAACGGCATTCAGAGTTATAATGAAATGGTGAGTGTGAGAGTAATGAATGCTGTGCAAAATCTTGGTGATTACTTTAGATTTACATTTACGTTTTTAATGAAGTAGTTTATCCTAGAAAATAAGTTCTCTCCTCATCGCTGCACAGGACTTGTAAATGCAACTAACAAACTACTAATACAACAAACAGCAGCAAACTGACTTTTTCTTTGCGTTGAAAATCAGATTTTCAGATACAGGATATCGCATTTGTGTCTTGAAAAACATCTGTCAATCTCTTAGAAATAAAGTACGTTTCCCAATGATAAGCAGAAGTTTCCTGTCCAGAAGTAATTTAGCTCCAGGGTGTCAGTCTTTAGACCCTCGTCTGCTTCAGTGACACCATCGCTGGAATGAAACTCCTAGAACCACCTTAGACCACCTTCTCTTCTCCTTTCAGCGACCTCAGAAACAGGCTTTTTTTGCAGTGAGCTGGTCGTGGCTTTTTCGAGCTGTAGCTTTGTTGCAGTTTGCACAAAGTTTGTTGCAATGACAAGAATCCACTAAGAACCGCTGCATTGGTTTAGTAAACAGCGTCATGTGTCTGTGGAGTGTGTAAGAGCCGAACATAAACCACGTAATCCCAGCGCCGGAGACACAGTTATGATTGAAGTGTAGGGAGTTTGATTGACAACCCAACAGCCAATAGAAAATGAGGGAGTCTAATTAATGTTGTTGTTTATCTGGCCCCACCATGTCCACAGTTGATGGATTTTAATTATTTTTTTGTTTTGGTCATAATAATTATAAGGCTACTGCATCTGTATAATGCTATCACTGAAAAAAAAAAATCTGTAAGTGTTTGGTTCTTGTGATTTTTCCTTTTTTTATTTTGTTTTTGTTTTTGTTTTTAACCCAATATCCATATAAAAACTGTATATTGTGCCTAATTTTCAGTGTAACCCAGTGATGATCGATGCCATAGAAGTGTCTGCTGCCCACAGAGCGAGGTACTTCTGGGGAAACCTGCCGGGCATGAACCGGCCCCTGTGTGCCTCTGGCATGGACAAACTCGAACTGCAGGACTGTCTGGAGCACGGGAGGGTCGCAAAGGTCACAAAAAATAAATGAATTTTTACAAAAATAAATAAATGTTTACAAATAATGTATAATCTCCACTAGGGGGAAGTGGTAGAAGAAGTTCTCAATTTTGTAACTTGAGCATTTTTTACTCCAGTATCACATGAAAAAAATCTACTTAAAATTACTAAAGTACCTGTTTAAAATGTACTTAAAGAGAAAGATGTGTGCTGAATTTTGTTCAAAAGATACAATTACATTTTTTCTGTCTTATTTGTTTTTTTTTCCCAAAGTTGATTAAAAAAAAATAAAAAAAAATAAATCAGCGGCAGCATAATAAAAATACATAAACTTTTCAGTCCTGTTCCGAAATGTAGTGATGAAAGTACAGATACTGAAAATTACTACTTTACTACTTACTATTTAATATCAGTATGTATTTCTGAAGATCTGAAGTTCTTATCACATTACCATTGCTCAATATTTTTTTTGTTCTTATTTTAGTTTTGTGCTCTGAAGTGTTTGTTTTTATTGACAGTTTGGAAAAGTGCGCACGATCACTACTCGCTCCAACTCTATCAAACAGGGCAAAGACCAACACTTCCCTGTCCTCATGAACGGCAAAGAGGACATCCTGTGGTGCACTGAGCTGGAGAGGTGAGATTTACATTTTCCCTTTTTGTCATTTCTGTTCATTTCGATCATAAATGCCACATACATGGATGAGAGAGCAGAGATGAGGCTATTGCACATCTAAATATTAGACAATTGTGTTCACGGACCCACAGGTTAGAGGTGTGATTCCAGCTCCCACAGATGAATGAATATTGCTGTTGCGTCATTGGGCAAGATGCTTCACCCCCCTCACACCCATGTCTGAATACACTGTTGTGCGAATGTGTGTGTGAATGGGTGAGTGGTCCCTTGGTGTGAAATGCTTTGTGTCCCTTGAAGGTGGAAATGCTCTTTATAAAATTTTCTTCCAATCTCTTCCAAGCCCTCTTCCAAACCCTCTTCCAAACCCTCTTCCAAACCCTCTTCCAAACCCTCTTCCAAACCCTCTTCCAAACTCTCTTCCAAGCCCTCTTCCAAGCCCTCTTCCAAGCCCTCTTCCAAGCCCTCTTCCAAGCCCTCTTCCAAGCCCTCTTCCAAGCCCTCTTCCAAGCCCTCTTCCAAGCCCTCTTCCAAGCCCTCTTCCAAGCCCTCTTCCAAGCCCTCTTCCAAGCCCTCTTCCAAGCCCTCTTCCAAGCCCTCTTCCAAGCCCTCTTCCAAGCCCTCTTCCAAGCCCTCTTCCAAGCCCTCTTCCAAGCCCTCTTCCAAACCCTCTTCCAAACCCTCTTCCAAGCCCTCTTCCAAGCCCTCTTCCAAGCCCTCTTCCAAGCCCTCTTCCAAGCCCTCTTCCAAATCCTCTTCCAAACCCTCCTATTTTGTTCAACACCTTCCAAATCCAGCACTGCTATGTGAACTATTTTTTTAGCGGAGTTCTATCTCTTTTGTGAAATTGTTGTGCCAATGTTGTAAAAGTCATTTCTGTGTATGTGGCAGGATCTTCGGTTTCCCAGTGCACTACACGGATGTGTCCAACATGGGACGCGGTGCCCGTCAGAAGCTCCTGGGCAGGTCATGGAGCGTGCCCGTCATCAGGCACCTGTTTGCCCCCCTCAAAGACTACTTCGCCTGTGAATAAACACTGGACCAGTTCCACTGACGTGTACGCTCACTACTTGAGCGTACACTGTCACTACCCAACGTGTTTCACTGTAGAGCTTTTATCATGTAGACCAGATATGGACAGTTGTTTTACTTTTAACATGCTAGGTTTTTAAATTGTGTGTTGTATATCTATGGTTCAACATTTTTGTTTTTCTTAGTTTTACTTGTTACTTGAATCTGCCAAAATATTTTTATAAAAGATGTTTTTTCTGAAAACTGTTGAAACTGGACAAAAGGGAACTTTCCCCAGTGCAAATATCGTCATTCTTAAGTTTTAGATATATTTGAATAATGTCTGTTCCACAACTGGTTGTAACACATTTTATAAAGTTTTTAGACAGAAGTGGCTTCATAGTAGAATTATTCCAATAGTGTCATATGTAATACTTGTAACAACGAGTTTAGTCCTAACCTTTTGTCGTTTCTGGGTGCAGGGGATCCAGGCAAGATGGGCTTCAGATTTCAGGTTTGATAGGCTAAAGGCTTAGAGATTCTGTTTCATGCCGATGGATATTCTACAATATGAAAGAGTTGAATAGTGGAAGACAGACCACCGGCCTGATGGAGCGGTAAAAACTGTGTGACCTCCTGTCACCCATACACCCAGTACACAATCACCTGTGGTTTTATATAGACTCCACCCTGCCCCCTTGTGGCCAAGCCAAAGTCACCTTAAGTCAACTTGTGCGCAGACAGTGACCCAAATTAACCCCAACCTAAACAAAAATGGCTCCTACAATACTTGAACAAAATATTTTTGCCATTGATAGAGCTGAAAACACTGTGTGATTTTAACACTGTGTGATAAACACCAAAATATTTTGAACAGCATATTGTTTGGTTTATTTTCAGTATTTGTTAAAAGCCAAATATAGAAGTGCACCAAACTTACAAAATAACATCTGTTTATCATGTATTTTATTTAAACTGAAAAACCTTTTTACTGTAGGCTGTCACCAAATCAATACAAGGGCATTACCTCAGACCATGGTTTTTGTAAATAGTACATGTATTTTTTTAATCACTGGATGTGTTTTTACATTGTTTGTACATTGAACATATTTACAGATTTGAACCAAGGACCTTTTTAAATCAGATTTTAACTGCACATTGTCAAAACATATTTCAAGTGACTGTTGGTGTCTTGTCTTTCTATACCAAAAAGTGATTGTTTACATACTTCACTGTTTTAAGTTACTAAATGTTGTGTGTAAAATCTCAAATATTAACACTGATGTTGCTAAAACATAGAGCATTTTAATCTATAGCATTTGAGTGTGTGCTTTTGAATGGGACATTTTGACAGTATATAGCATTTATAGTTGTTTTATTACAAGAACTTTTATGTTAAATTTAGCTAAAAATATGTCAGGAAAACAGCTGTTTTTGTACTTATTTTTATACTTACGTTGGTAGAAACTGTTTTTTGTTTTTATATATAGCAGCAAACTATTTGTAGTCAGTAAAAAGTAAAAAAAAAATGTGTTGGCTTTATTTCTCATGCTTTGGCATTTATTCTAATTATGAATTATTTTATGTTTCACAGCTTCTCTAGTGTCACACACATATTGCCAGATTTGCAATTTACAAAAACGCCTGAAACCTGATTCCAACTGGAGAAAAAGCATACCATGGGACTTTTTTCACAGCACAGTTTGCATGTTTCTCCAATTTCTGCCTAAACTTACAATCTGAAGATGTATATTATTTTACATATAAACTGCCTTCATTTAAGGGTCAAATTTAAGTTTCATTTTGTTGCAAGAGAAAGGGTGGATCTATGGCAACTAAATAAATTAATTAAAAATGTACTGTTGGGTCAAAAGTATGCCTAGAATCCTGCTGTCCGGCTCAAAGTCAAAATGTATCTCTAAGGTCCGCACAACTAAAGCTAAAGGAAACATGTCAGGTCTACAGCAAATTACATTTGAGTTTAGAATCGTGAAGCTATCAAAAGTACAAAAATAGTGCAGGCTAATTCCTACAGTTAACATTCCAATGACCTCCTGTTTGGAAGATAGCTGCATAGTCCATTTAAACACATGGTAACTAGTATTTTATCATTTAAGTATTTTATTTCAAACATTCCTTGAATGCACCACTCCTTTCCTGAGTTCCCTTGAATGTAGCACGTGCGGCCTTGCAGCTGGAGACGCACATGATGCACAGTGAGTAAAACGGTCTGAAAAGTGTAAAAACATACTTTAAACAAGCTTTAACTTAGGGTTATGTACTTTCGAGAGCCATTAGAGTGTCATACTCCTGATTGGAACCAAGTGGAGTGTTTATTTTCTCTGGTGAGTTACTAAAATATAAAATGGCAGGATGCTCTCTTGCTAGGTTTACATGATGAGGTATACATGAACTATTGATAAAGCTAAAACCAGTTGGAGTGCTGAACCAAAAGGGTACTGAATGCTAAATTGACTTTATTTTTTAAATGTGAAGCACTTTTCCAGATGCACTATAATTATTTAAATATGCACTTTTATTTTAAATTACATTTTATGTTGTGTTTATTAAGAACTTTGTCATTTAATTTGTGGGTAAATTCATAAGTAAACATTTGTTAGAAATTATCTTAATCAAAGTTAAAAATATAGAATTTAATTTTAAAACCTAAAAAAAGGGGTGAACAGATAATTTGGTTTAATGTAATGAGGAAAATCAATGTGAAACAACAATGGAATTAATTTAGAACATTTTATTAGATCTCATTTTATCCAGAACCTACTTTTATTTTGTTTTCACTTAAGGGACTCGCAGTCCTATACCAGGATAACTGACCCCATAACATGGTGGAAAGCAAAGCAACAGAGATACCTGTGGGTACCCAATGTGGGTGGAAGTACCTGATGTTGGCTCTGTGTTTGCGCATGTGCGGTTTGTGTATTGTTGTATGGATTTCACAACAGTGCCCGATTCATCCCTTGCAGTTTGTTTACGGCTCTGTCTGCATATTACCTCAGGGTGTTGTCGTCGGTTTTACTGCACGCGATGTCGATGAGCGAGGATATGCAATTTTATTCTGCACTGCTGGACTTTATGTCCACAGGAAAAAGGTCCACTGTGGTGAAAATAAAGAAGCTAAGACGGGCGAAAAGCTATTTTGTAGTGATAGTTAGGCCATAAACTCAAATGTGACTTTTCTGAAAATACTTGAATGGCAATCAAACTCTACCATGTCTTTAATCAAGAACCATGGTTTTACCATGAATTAACTATGTTTTTGCCTGATTAGGCCTATGTTGTGAGAGGTAGGCCTATAAACTCAAATGTGACTTTTCTGAAAAGAACATATGAAGAGTGCCTTTTCAGAAATATTTTTTTTTTATAATAGTAATCTCTATGTATTTTTAAAATGTACTTTTTTATTTAATTTAAATATTGTATGCCAGCCGCACTTCAGAAGGGAGGCCCATTTCTGCTGGCTTCACAGTAAATTCAATAAGACTTTATATGCCGAACAGTTTGACGTTGGAATGTTAAGAAATGTAGAGAAATTACACTACACAATTTCAGAGTGTAGCCACCTGATGTGCAGGGGCCTGTATAAAGACTGCGGATCTGGCTATAGGGGGAAAGGAATGCGGGGAGTCCTCGAGGCCTTCTATAGTTCAGAGGACTCTCCAGGATACTGCAGGATAACACACACACACACACACACACACACACACACACACACGGCTATACAGTATTTCTTTTAGTTGGTTTCTGTCTTATCTGTCCATAGGATGTTGTTCTACTCTGATCTTATTGTGATCTTAGTTTTATCTGAACAAATGAAATAATAAGAAAAACTGCATTGTTCTTTGCTTACCCTTGCTTAACATGTACATTTGATTATGCAATCTGTAGCCTTCAACGTTATTAAACTGGCTACGACTAATCCGTGTCTGTCTATCTATGTCTATCCATCCATCTATCCATCTGTCCATCTATCCATAATGCCTAAAATTGCCTTTGTTGTCAAAATATGTCTCTGTCGTAAATAAAGTAAATACTTTTTTTAAAAGCTTGAATCAGGCATTAAAACCCTCCTTCCTGATACGTCATTATACATCATTGTGTGCATGTGCAGTACACACAGAGCCCACATCAGGTACTTCAGCCCACATTGGGTACCTACAATACCCCCACCTGGCGAAGTTAGTGAACGCGTACTTTGGTGTGTCTGTGACGTCCGGGCCATCTGTATGTTCTGTGCAGCTGGATTAATTGTCAATAAACTGTGCACCCGCCTCCACCCTGAACATGTGGACTAGAGCAGTGTTAATTTACATATTAAAACAGAGTAGGCTTCTAAAACTCCACGCAAAAGTGCCTGACAATGAACCAGAGATCAGGTGAAGCGCTTTTATTTTCTTCGACTTAGAGGTGGAACCCAACATATTTAAAAAGGGACAAA
>JACN01053201.1:0-11786 GCA_000787155.1 Scartelaos histophorus | reverse complement strand
ATATTTAATATTTAATATTTAATATTTGAATAACTAAAGGTGCTCTTTCTGTTTTATAGCAGAGGTGTCCAAACATTTTTTCATGTCGTTACCATCGAGTGTATAAAAGAAGTGGACTAAATGAGCGTGACGTCACCCTCAGTGTTCAGTGCCGCTCATTGAGGCTAGTGATGCTAACGGTTACAGGAGTGAATCTGGAGCCAGGCTCTGTTATGAACATGATTTTTTTTTTTATTAACAAAATGCGAAAAAAAGAAAAAATCTGGATCATATAGAGTGGGTTAATATGAACATTTTAAGACCAAAATGAAGAGGCTCATTACAGAAGCTACAGAGAGAGGGGCAACAAGATCCCAATTTAAGTCAATTGGAGCCAGAAGGAGTCAGAAGGAGCCAGAAGAGCCTCCTGAAGCACTTTCTATTTGGCATGCAGCGGTTAGCGCGTTAGCTATGTCCATTTATATATACGGTCTATGGTAGCTACACACATTTTTGACATGGAAACATTGACCATGTAACTAGGGAAGGCACGTGTTGTCTATTTATTCAGTTAGTAACTGTAACTTGTTACATTACTGTGTTATTAACAATGATGAAGGCCTGGAACAAAGATGGAGATATACAATAAAGAACTGCGCTGTCTTGTGTCTTGTTATTTAGTTTATTTAATTAAATAAAAGCAGCCTAAAACTACAGCATCAGTGAGTCCGAGTTCACAAGCGTCATTATCAATACATTAGCGCAGCCATTAAAGAGTGTTGTCACTGAGTTTGTAAACTGCCATATTGCAGAATTAAAATAGGCCAGTTTATTATTAATAAATAATTCTACAAAAATTATTGTCTATGATATAAGGTATATCAGGCTATATTATTATGATCATAAGCCTAATTAATTAGACAGATTAATAAAATACACCACAATTACACTATTATTTGCTTGTTCAAAATGGAAAAATGAGCAAAAAGAAGACAAGGGCTGTCCCATTTTCAAGCACTGTGTTTTTAGCCATTCTCCTTAGCCCTCTTGAAGATAGACTGGGACTGGGGTATATACTGCAACACTACACACTAGGTACATATCACCACCTGCACACTCTTGTTGTACTGTCCTTTTATTTGTCTACTTCTCCAGAGGCTGAACAAAAGGAGCTGCCAGGACATGCATGTCAGAGCATCTGGCTCTGGTGGTGAAGAGGAGGAGGAGGCAAAGGTGATGCATGACTAACAGAAGATCCAGCCAACATGTTACTGCTGTTTCCTTTTAATGAGGACACTGGAGTAGGTGACAGTTAAATTGTTTCAAAGGCCCATGTTATGCTGTTTATATTATAATCCTTATCAGAAACATACCTGGAGTTGTGTTTTGTTTCTGAGTTCTTGTCTCAAACAGAAAACAGAGATTGTGATGTCATGTGGTAGTACAGGTATAGCTCCACTGTGTTTTTAAACTCCAGGCACCTTCACTAGAATCATTTAGATCATATCAGCCTTGGAATTGTTCATCTCTACTGAATAAAAGGTAAAAGGTATCATTTTAAGCTTTGAAGATGTAGACAGTTTGATCAAGCAGCATTACTCATTCATATGTGTGAATGAAAGAGAACAGAACTACAGGTATGTTTTGAGGAGGTGCATTCTTACATGGCTTAAAGCTTAAAGCTTAAAGAGTCAGTTTGGAAACTGGTAATATTTTACTTGATTCCAATGTCAGTAACGCGTGTTACAATGCATTTTTAACCTGCACTGAAATGGTGGGGTTTTTGTTTTTCTTCATACACATTTACTAAAATTACTGCAAGATCAGCAGCGGTGAAACTTCAGATTAGATCAGAACAGATATATAACATGATTGTGAATCATGTCAAATGTATTATTATTTTGAGCCCATTGCACTCATGTGTGTTGTCAGGATGACTCTGAGCTGCTCTGTCTGATCAGATCATAACCACCAAATATCAGCAACTCTACAGTAACAGCCAATAAAACAGCGTTAGAGACAGTGACGGATACGGAGGCGCAACATACAAATGGGAACTAGCGAAAATAATTATTATTCACCTTAAACTGCAGCATCACATCCGCATTAATGTGTGTCTGTTTTCATCCATGGTTAAGGTGTGACAGGGGTTGGTCCGGACGCGGGAGATGGGGACCAGCCCACGGGGTTCGACTCAGTACCCCACAGAGGGGCTCCGTGGGAAGGCCACCAGGTGAGATGGTGTGTCTCAGCCTCACTTTTGAGAAGTCTGGCGTGCGGGAGAGCATCAGTGTCCCCGAGCCATGTGCAGTCCAATCCGCCGTGCGCAGGAGCTTTGGATTTTCATCACTAGGACCAATTTTGGTTAATTTGTAGGTGTGAAAGGAACACACTGGAGTCTATATGCTACAGAAGCAATGTGAAAGCGCTCTTAGATTGCCAGATCCATATTTCCATTTATTTTGGTGAGATTAACAATAATAGTGTAATGCTTTGCATTTTAATTACAGAAATATTGTAATGTAACAAATTAATATGAAGTGAAGTGTAATAAGTAATAAATAATGCATTGCGGTTTTGAAGTAACACTGGAAATGATGTTTGCAGAAATGGTGTTTTAGGTCATGTATGAAAAGATTACTTAACAATTGACTGAGATTAAGAAGAGATAAAGTAGCCTCCCTGAGGTTTTCACTTCACAAATGGGCCTTTTCAGGGTTCTGTAGTAGAAAGCCAAAAGGCTATTTTGAAGAATCTAAAATATTCAACACAATTTCCTAATTTTGCTTTTTTGTTTACAACATTCTTACATATGAATTATTTTTAGTTTTGTTTGTTTTATAGTTTTGGTGCCTTCACTGAGAATCCCCAATGTCAGTGTAGTCCATTACAAAATATATTTATGGAAACAAACTTGTTTGAATTGGCAGCTTATTAAGTCTACACGCTGCCTATTTATTGATATTGTGATATTGTAATGAGCAGGCAATGGGTGGCACCAGGAGTGCGGGGCACGGTGTTAAAAGAAGGTCAGACAGGCCTATCCATGGTTGTGATTGTGGCCCGGGTGGTGCTAAGGTGTTGTCGCCGTGCGTGCCTCAAATGTATGGAACCGGTGGATTTAATTAAAGGTTGCAAAACTGAACTGTTCGTTTGGATTATTTGAGAGTGCAACATCAGCACTCACCATAGACTGTATAAAAGAAGTGGACTACGCGAGTCACCCACAGTGTTCAGCATCACTGAAATGAGGCTCGTGATGCAAATGGTTATAGGAGAGAATGTTATGGCTCAATGTTATGAATACGATTTTTTGGAAGAAAAAAATAGCAAAAAAAAAAAAATCTGGATAATGTAGAGCAGGTTAATTAGGACATTTTAAGACCAAGATGACGAGGTTCACTGCAGCAGGTACGACAGGTACGGAGAGACGAGCGACAAGATCCTAATGTAAGTCAATTGGAGCCAGGGTCAGAAGGAGCTGGAAGAGCCTCCTGTCGTGTTTCCTATTTGGCACACGGCAGCTAGCACGTTTAGCTATGTCCATTCATATATGCAGCCTATGTTACTCAAATGAAGGAATAATCTCTCTACTGAAGTGTGAAGTGTATATTGTAAACACAGCTCTATGGGTCAAAGCAAAGCTGCAGTATCCACGAACCAGGAAGTAGACTAATGCTGATGTGCTGATGTTATTCTAGTTGTTTATAGCATTACTGTGACTGTACCCAGGCCTCTGAAAGTTGCTTAAAAACTCACTGCAGTGAATAATAATGCAATGAATAATTTGGGTTAATTATTTGGCTTAATAATTTTAGGTGAATAATTTGCTCCCAGTCTCAAAAGAAAATATTCTTATAAGTCAGAAATCCGTTCTCACAGTGATTACAATCACAGGAGCTATTCCTCAGTGGTGGGCTGCATGTATATTTCTTCTTCTACTGTGCTTATGTTGGTCATAGCAGTGTTTACCTTACAGCATGATAGACTGCCACTTCCCCTGACGCACTGCAGATGTTTCTCTTGTGTCCTTTCCGTGAATAGCAGTGGGTGCGATAAGCCCCCTGTGCTGACCTGAACCTCCAGCAGACCCCTTCACACCTGACCGGAGCCTCACATCAGCCCATTATGACTGCAGACACCATCCTGTGTAGAGATTAGCTCAGCTGAACAGAAAGAAGGGGGTTGTTTAAAAAACTACAGTCTCAGTATGTTAACTCTACCATGGGCTTTAATGGACTGGACAATGAAAACATACAGACAGATGCAGTGTTGGTGCATATGTTTTATCCAATGACTTTGACCCTTGAACGTGTCAAGGATTTTCTCTTGCCAGTGGACATGTTTATTGTACAGAGCAAAAGTTAATCTAGTTTTGTTCCAGAAAAAAGGCCTTCACATTTAAATGCACCTTTTCCATCTTCTGAATTTCTTAAAGAATTCAAAATGCAGTGGCATCAGATTGGCTCTTCATTTATTGTTCCTGAGTTAGGAATTTGTAGTTGTTGTTGTTTTTATTTTCTATTGCAAATGTTGCAATGTTGTTGCTTTTTGTAAGATTTTTTCTGCATAAGGAAACATCCTCTGCATTGTCCTCTGCATTTGACCCATCCTGAGCGGCAGGGACCGATCTCCAGATGTTGAGTTAGGCTTGGACAGGATAATCCTAGCTGGAACATATGACCTATTGTGCATGTTTAGGGTTGATGGGAGAAACTACAGGAAACTCACCCAGACACACTGCTTAAATGAGTATCTAGTTTTGCTACTAATTTTAGCAGTGGCACTGAATAATGAGTCAAATGTAGATCACATATTTTCCTACAGGGACAATTAAGTTAACCTTAACCTTACCTTAACTTGTTGTTGATTTTCGATACTTTTGACAATCCTGGTTTGCATTTATATTGACAAATGTTCATATATCGACCACATAACCATCCCCTTATACCAAATACATGAGGCATGCTGTCAAGTATTTCGGGCCACATCTTTCAAAAGTGGTCTGTATACATAAAACGAGGGACAAAAATACACCACAAAGTTTATATAAAGATAACCAAACGCTGTGTGTGCAGGCCCAGACAGTACACGGACCACTGAGGCTTTGAGTCTTGTCTGTCATTGTGTCATTACCATGTGCTGTCTGTCTGCAGCACAAAGAAGCACTCCCCTAGGACCAGGCGCTTTCAAATCCCATTTTAGACCCAAAATAAACACACCATTACAGAGTGGCACTGCACTTTCCAAATGTTAAATAAGTTGACATGCACACATTAGAGGTATGGGCCTAGGATGTTTTGCTGTTTATAATATTGTGCTTTGAAAGTAAAACGAGATATTAGATTTAAAATTGGGTATTACACAGAATCGTGTTTTGGGGTTTTGGTTTTTTTTTTTTTTAGCTTTCTATCATGTCATAAAGTTCCCTCATCAGAAACATGCCTGAAGAGGTTTTAGATGTCATTCAAGCATTTAAGATTCAGTCCAGTGTTCAACCAGTGTTCAACCCACAAGGGTTGAGTATTGAATATTGCCCCTCCTATTCCATACTAAGACGTGCAGTCTGGACCCTGGTCTTATCTCCTGTACTAGAACATTGGTTCCTCATTGGTGGTATGCATGCTTCTTCAGGTGTTTATTTAAGTTAGATTTAAAATCCTAATAAAACAAGACCTAATGTAGATTTGATCGCACTCTATAGGAGAAAGTATGTTTCATCAGACTTTTCATTTTAAAGGGCATTCATGGGATATGGGTCCATCAATTAAAAAGAACAAGCCTTGTTGAAAGGCTTCGGGGGTGGTGATCAAACATTCTACACATTACAGACATTTTATTCATCCACCTATATATACATATATTTTACCATTTTCTATTCAGTCCAAATGATCACAAGTTTAACAGACTCACATGCTAGTCTGCAGTTTTACCCTCTGGAGCTGGTCATGATCGTGTGTAAGGGCTCAGAGGCTGTCTGTGAAAATGGACTAAAGGGACTATTAAGGGTCATGTGCTAAACAGTATGTAGTTCTTCTGATTCTACAGGAAACAAGAGTGTTCCATTGTCCTTAGTCATTGAAATGTACATGAATGAATCTATTGAAGGGGTCACATTTTGGACATTCTTATGAAGGCCTGGTTTCATGTAAGCCCTATATTACACAAAATGTTATAAAACAAAACAAACAACAACAACCTGGAGATGTGTTTTGTTTAAGTTAGCCTCTATTAGTCTGTTTTTTGAAGTTAACAGCTACCTTTAGTTCAGTAAAGACTGACAGGGCTGAGATCATCTAAATGACTCTAGTGAAGGTGTATTGAGTGTATTAATATATTAATATATTATCACATGATATCACAAGGTGGTTTGAGAGAAAAACTCAAATAAGCAGAATTTATATGTCAAACATGTGTGAATGAGACAATATAATACTCCAGATGTTTTTGATAAGGATTAAACATTATAACATAGACTAGAAAACTGTCTAATATATATTAAAGTTTAACCATTTATTCTTAGAAATACAGACAGAAATTATCATATTTGATCTTAATCTTCAAAGTTCACACTTTTAAGTATGCAGTCAGACTTAAATCTGCATTGCTCTGTTTTCTAACTTTCTGTAACATTTTAAATACATAATTTAAACCGACTTTGAGCAGGTGTTTATCAGTAAAACAGATTATATTCTAAGAGTGAACTTGGTCAAATTAAACTGAGAAATGAGGTTTGTCCAAAGTATGTATGCTTAACAATAACACAGCCTACACCAGATTGAGCATAGGCCAACAATAAATGAGAAAAGTTGTAAATTGGTCCACTCATTTTTAGTTCTGCAAAAACTTTTTTTTGGTGACTCTGCTGCATTGGCTGTGCCTGTTAGTTGGGTTAGGTGTCAGAGGTGTCAGAATCTCTAATAAAGGTCATGAAGGTTTGAAAGGCACGAATCTTCAGTTAACTTTATATGATTCAGATATTTCATCATGTTAAAAGCTAAAACACAATCATAGTTGTCAATTTATGATATAATGTTTCCACAAATCGTCCACTGATTTCTAAATTTGTCAAGGAGTCCTTATAGTGTTGTGTGTGTGTTTATTTATTTGTTATTAATTACTATGATTTTTTTTGTTACAGTGAAAGAAATGGGGAAAACAGACTATAAGTAGTTGATGACATTTTAACATATCGAAAAAAATAAATGGCTAATGGCATGTTAAAAAATTAGCTGTGTGCCATTGTAGGACATTTTTATAACTAAAAGTTACTACTTTGGACAAAGCAGTCCATTAAAATGACTACAATTTTTATTTGTCTAAATTCAAAACAAATTCACAGACTAAGTCTAAGTCTAAGAATAAATGAAAAGTTGTTGTGCCCTCTCCAAGCTGTTTGCAGACTGCTGTGTTGTTGTTTGTCCCTTGCAGGCTCCCGTCTGAGTTGTCTTCTGTTTACTATGGTTGTAGCAGTTTGTTCACCCGAGACATGAACTTTGAACTGGGTGCTCCTTGAAACAGCACCCGCCTCAGCCCCTCGTCTCCTTTGGGTGCAATTACCTGAGCTTAGCAGAAGTAACTTGTGGTTTTGTGCAACTCCAGCGAAGGCCAAACTACAAAAATGAAATGTGTAAAACATACCACATGATGCAGTTTAACAAAACAATGGCCACAGTTCATATAAACAACACTATTTATGAGAGCAAATTAAAACTACTCTGTTTTGAAGGTTTATATTAATCTCTCACCACATTCTCATCACTTACTCATCTAATGAACTGAACTATAAAGTGACCTGGTGTAAGCAAATTTCTCTCGGTGCAAGTTTTTCAAGAAAGGTTTTGCATAAGATATTTGGAAGTTAGAAAGGGATGATTTTCTGTTTAAAGGTAAATGTATCAGAATACAATACAATACATGTCATGTCATTTGCCTGGCAAATCCAGGAACATATCTGTCTGTATTTTTGACATTGATGCATATCTGGGGATATCTGATCCCTACGCCCTCTGTAGTTTGACCAAATATGATCGTGCAATCAGAAGAGTTTTTTCCAGTGAAATAAAGTCCCTGATTGGCTAGTGTCTCCTTTGGGTGCAATTACCTGAGCTTAGCAGAAGTAACTTGTGGTTTTGTGCAACTCCAGCGAAGGCCAAACTACAAAAATGAAATGTGTAAAACATACCACATGATGCAGTTTAACAAAACAATGGCCACAGTTCATATAAACAACACTATTTATGAGAGCAAATTAAAACTACTCTGTTTTGAAGGTTTATATTAATCTCTCACCACATTCTCATCACTTACTCATCTAATGAACTGAACTATAAAGTGACCTGGTGTAAGCAAATTTCTCTCGGTGCAAGTTTTTCAAGAAAGGTTTTGCATAAGATATTTGGAAGTTAGAAAGGGATGATTTTCTGTTTAAAGGTAAATGTATCAGAATACAATACAATACATGTCATGTCATTTGCCTGGCAAATCCAGGAACATATCTGTCTGTATTTTTGACATTGATGCATATCTGGGGATATCTGATCCCTACGCCCTCTGTAGTTTGACCAAATATGATCGTGCAATCAGAAGAGTTTTTTCCAGTGAAATAAAGTCCCTGATTGGCTAGTGTCAATCACACAATCCCACCCATCTGAAAACAGGGAGATTCATCTTTGTAAAGCACGAATAAATCTGAAGTCTGAAGTTTCTTTTGTAGTTTTCTTACTTTTTTTTTTCTTTTTTCAAAAGTTGAAATATTTGAAACTGTTATTTCCTTTTTTCATTTTTCATGTTATTATTATTGCAGAATCTTCTGTCCAATCAGTGGTACAAACATCTGTTTTTCTCAAAACTAGATTTTAGATTCTCATTATCTGCAGCAGTGATTAGCACCATTTGGATTTCACAAACTCAATCAAATCTATTTTGTTTCTTCGTAATTAACATTGCTAGTTGTCCCCAATACTGGCATGTCATTTTTAAGGCCCAGATATCTGCACAAAATTTTTCTTTATTTGATTAAATCTGAAGTGTAATAAGCCAACGATGTTCATATTGTCTGTCACCTTATGTATGTTAATTTCTGTGTTGTTGTTTTTGTTTTTTTTGAAGACAATACAGTAATGTGTATTTACCTTGTTGACATGTTTCGGCTGCTAGCTGCAGGCCATCCTCAGAACTGTCACCGCTGTTGGTAGTGACGTGTCTTATATCAGCTGTTCATACTTCCTGTAGGTGTGATCAGCCTGATGGGCCTGGTCGCTTAGACTGACCATGCCTCCCGTCACCTGGAGGTCTTTGAAGGAGGGTGTCCCAGGTGTGTGAAAGGAGGAATGCTCCGTCATCACGGTTAATGCTGTCCATGCCTTGTTTCCTGATTTCAATGGCCTCCCTGATCCAGTGTTTGAACTTGTTCTCCGATCCAAAATCCAGTCGCTCAGACTGGAGCGACCTGGCAGGTCCATCAGGCTGACCACACCTACATGAAGTAACAACAGCTGATATACGACACGTCACCACCAACACCAGTGACAGTTCTGAGGATGGCTTTCAGCTAGCAGTCGAAACATGTCAACAAGGTCAATACTAGTGGAGGGCTGTTATTGGTGTTAACGTGCTGAGATAATGTGGGACTCTTTATATATATCACCGTTAATCTATTCTCAATGTTGGGCAGGGAGCTGGGTCTATATTAAGCAAACTATGATGACTTTCACCTTTAGTGCGGATGTATACCTAGCATTACAAATTGCACTGTAGGGGGCAAAGAGTTTTCGCACCTGTAGCTCCTGTGAAATACCACAACGAATGCCACATGCCAACATGGATGCAGCTACGAAGCCACTGGGTTTGCTTCAAGGAAATTTCATTTTTAAAAAGCTTCCCAATGGAGACATTGACAAGTCTAAGGTTGTTTGCACTTTATGCAGTGTGGAATTAGTTTGCTGTAGAAGTACTACCAGTCTCAAGAACCACCTAAACGCCGGGTCAAGCGCTGAAACACCAGGGAAGAGTCGCCGTCAAACTACTTTGTTTGAGTGCAACCGAGGTAAGCCTGTCAGCGCAGCTTTATCAGACAAGCTAACTAGTCTTCATGCTCAGTGGATTGCCACTAGCTGCCGACCATAGACATAGTATATATGAATGGACATAGGTCTCTACATCAGCCGACCCATCAGTGTTAATACAGATTAATCTATATTAATTTTAAATTGTCGGTGAGATTAATCTAGATTTAAAAAATAATCTTTGCCCACTATTAGTAAATATACATTAGTGTATTGTCTTAAAAAAAGAACCCAGAAGTTAAATTAAGTGTAATATCTGCATTATTAAGCATATTAATGACAGATAATCAGGACGTTCACTATTAGCATACTAGTTGTTGTTAGGATTACTGTGACAGCAAAACTGGCAACAAATCTGGCTTTTGAAAGTTGCAAAAAGCGCTTGCACTTATTGGTGAATAATAGGATGCACTGAATGCATAAGTAAGGAATAACTTGGGACCACTGCAAATCACTGAAAATGAACTAATCATGTTTTTCATGTTTTTAAGTCTAGTGGCCTACAGTACCCTTTTAAGTATCCATGTATTTCTATATTTAGCACATAGCAGTAGTTACAGTGTGTGATCTCATTCAGAAACATTATTCTTTGTAAGACACTAGACAGTCAGGCTAATGCACAAAATGCAACACAAGCAACAATATGCCACTAAAATGCATGCTTTCTGCCAAAACAAGTTGTTGCCAGAATTAGTTCAATTCAAAGTTCACATGAAGAAGCCCTCTCAAAGATTGCATCAATCTACTATGTTATTGCGTAGACTAACCAACTTCCATACTACTGTTTATCTGTAGAGCTGGCACATCCACACAGCCCACAACCACAAGCAGGCGGCTCAGAGAAACAGGAGTGGCTTCAGGAGGAGGAAAAGTGCAATAACAAGGCCGAGATGAGGGCTGAGATAGGACACGTACAGGCAGCGGCGCGCTCCCCCTCCGATAATTCACCTCTAATCTATGCTCCGCAGGTGTGCTCTTAGAGCCCCAGAGGTGAGCCAAGAAGCCAGACACGATTTACTCTCCCCCTGCACTGCACCGCCGTTATCGGGCCTTCCCATACACATAGGCAAACAAACTTCTGCGGGATGATTACAGAAGGTTACCGGGATTTATCGGAGGTACCGGACCAGTGCTCGGAATATTGCCATGTACTTTATCAGAACAAGAGGTACATATGTGATGGGGAACTGTTAAAGGGTCAACCATAGCTTAACTTGGGGTTTGGTAGCACTTTATCATAACAACACCTTAATTAGCCTCAATAAAGCATGAAGACATATTTAATTCCTAATGAACAAATTGGCAATGAATAATAATGCATTACTCTTATATAGAACTTTTTCATATACGCTTTACATGTTCGTGCATTGTTCATTCACTCTACACTTGAACACCTCCAACCACCACCAAAACTTACTCACACACCACTTTCATACAAGGCAATGTGGGTGAAGTGCCTTGCCTAAGGACATAACAATAGTTATAGTATGATATATAGTACTGATATAGTACTTGGATGGGAACCAAGCACTAACCAGGCCCAGCCTTTGTGAGATCATCTGACAACATTCTGATAAGAAGGTTTGGCCACACTAACTATGATTCAGGCTTAATAACTGCTTCATAAAAAATGGCTAGGATCATATAAATAGATATTAAGTGAGAATAATAATTAATTAATGATTTTCCCATTGTGAATTAACTATTTCTTTATGTTTTAATTAGGAATTAAGGTGTAAT
>KN500056.1:49585-72751 GCA_000787155.1 Scartelaos histophorus | reverse complement strand
CTACAACAGTGAAAACTTTGCCCATGTAAGTCTATAATAACATATTTGTATTAACAGTTCATCACATCTAATCGTTTTCTGTATTGTTAGTGCTTTTTCACCGACTCCAATGTGGTGTCCAGTCTGAAGAAGGTAGAGACCAGAGCCTGGGTGCCTCTTGGTATGCTACATACTCTCTAAATCCTTCAATATTGATAGTAGGAAATTGTAGTACCCTGTCGTAGTTGTGGAATGTTTTTGATGTGTGTATTGTGTGTTTGTGCAGGGAAACCTGTACAGTCTGTTAAAGTGGAGGTAGTGTCTTGCTCAAAAGTCTCAGTGAGTTTGTTTGACCCAATTTACTCTTGTGGCATTGTGAGGCCCAGTGGACAAATTGTCAAATGTTTCCATGAAGTCTATCCTGACTATGATGAACTAAGACAAGTCAGTGTATGGTTTTAAACTCATGCACCTGTCCATTTGTCTCTGCATGACCTAGCCTTATGTTTCTTCAGATGTTGCTTGATGAGGAGTCCGAGCACTACTCTGTGATCACTCCAGAAGAACGGCAGGAGTTTCTGTTCCGACTTTTTAAGCACCTGTGTCTTGGGGGAGAGCTGTGTCAGTATGAGGAAACTATTGAACCTTACATCAGCACCGCAAAGCAAATATACAAAGATCTAATCAGGTAAATAGTTTCATTTTATGAATATAAAATTAACTAAATGTAATTTATAGTGACTAAAATAAAATGAATGTTATGTTTTACCCTCTCTACTCCTACTCTTTATTTTCTGTTCCAGTGTCCAGAAAGATCGAGAAACAAAAAAGATCAGTGTTGTAACAACAGTTCTTAAAGTTTCTGCTTTTGTAAGTGCTATGTATGAGTACTATATGATTATGTAGTAATACATTATTGTCATTCTTCAAATATGCATTATTTCCTGGTATTTTTCCAATGGTATGAAACATGTAAAGATCAAAGATAACTACATGTGGATTAAATCATAAAACTAATGCTTATTTTGTCCAGGATGAGTCAGGACCTTGTTTCCCTGGACGACCTGAAGAGGAGGAACAAACCTTTGCCTACTTGATTGTGGACCCTTTTAAAAGGCATGTGATATTGATTTACCATATTTATGGAATTGGAGATTTTTCATTTTAATTTGTATAATTATGTGTCAATATTGATGAAATATTTGATTACATTTGATTTACATATTCTATAATATAGTCTATTACACTTGGTAATAGACTATACACATTGGTAACACATGACAAATGCAAGTCAAAGTAAACATACAGTCCAAAGAGCTTTATTGAACAAATAAATTAATAAGTTAGTCAAGTGAGCTAATTTTCTCTCAACAGATACAATTCTTTGTTTGTCTCAAAGATCAAATTGCAGTGTGCAATAAATCAAAAACATAAGAACTTCAGTAAGCGGCATCATCACTGTCATTATCAACCTGCAGCTACATCAACAGGAATTGGAAGACTTCCATTTAGAGTTTTGTTTATTGCTTTCAAATGACTTTCAATTGGACAGTTAAAGGGCAACGAGCTGGAATGTCAAATGGCAGCAAGTCATTGATAATTGTTTTGATGGTGGACTTCTGGACAACAGAGTGACAAAGAGCACGTGCAGATTGAGTCATGCATAGATAGCATTCAGTCAGTTAGACAATCACTATTTCTCAAATCCCTAAACTAGCGCCCACTAGTGGCCTCAGAGGTAGTTGTGTGGAAGCCATTCTAATTCAAAGTGGCATGCTTATGAAAGGACACACATGCCTGCAAACTTGTCCATGCCTCCAAATTTGAATCCAACATACACATTTGGGTGTCCCGTTATTGAGCAGAAGATATACAAATGTACAATACTTCAGAAGTTTTCAAAGGCTGCAACCTTACAAACCAGTCAAATGTGTGGGACAGTGTATAGGGAGATATCTTCAGGAAGCACTGATTTTATAAAAGTAAAGAGTAAACAAAGGCACAGGTAATCTCGCTTCATTTTGGGAATTGGGCATCAGTCTTTTTCTTTTTCCTCATCACATGCAATACTGAACTCTCACATACATCTCTACAAAATGTAACATTCCTTGTGACATTTTAGCATTCTATCATAGTAATGCCTCTAGTAAGGTAAGTACCTCTAATTTTGTTCAATAATGTTTCTCAATGGGACAAAAGTGAAAGCAACTGCCACAGAGTATACAGGCGGAGAAATAAAGTACATTCACTGTTCAAAAGGTTCAGGCTTGGCTTTAATGGAAATGCAGTACCTGAGTCAACTCTCTTGACAGGACCAAATGGTCAAATACTGTGTAGTAACCTATTTTTTCTTTTATTAAAGCTGGCAGCATTTGATTTAAAAAGATGACATTCATTGTAAAAATGAAAACCTGGTATCCTTGCCTCACTGACCACTTGGTCAGGTCACGTTTGCAAACAGGGGCGGTCCTAGGTGAGGACCGACAGGGCAGGCACCCAGGGCGGCATTTTGTGGGGCATGAGCGCTTAATACAAATTAAAAAAAAAAAAAAAAAAAAAAAAAACGAAAAGGGGGGCTTGCATTGGATCACCACTGCTTTCAATTGAGATCTCAGTTAGCCATTCCTGGGTAAATAAAGTTGCATTGGGCTGACTTGACATTATGCTAAATGTATATCCAACAAATTTGAATATTGACCTAAATCCTACAGTAATCATGAAAAACATATAAATGTATGTATATTTCATTAAGTCTAACACTGTTACAGTAACGACATTAAAATATATAACAAACCAATGTACTTGTTGGGTACAAAAGCTGTTCAAGAAAAGTAGTCTTGTTGTATGGCTGTTTGTAATCTCCAGTTTTGTCCATAAACACAAAGTAACAGAGCAGCAGCAGATTAAACAGGCCTGATGTCAGTAAAAGCTTCAGAGTGGACCGCTTCCTAAAACACGTGCATTTATAAGGACATCATGCGCTACCTGAATGCCTCAAGTATTTCATTATTTTTGAAAACCGTACGGCACAGGTCAGACAAGTTTCAAAATCCCTTCCAAGGTCATGAAAAGGTCATGGAGAGGTTATTATTGTCGACTGAACCAGCTGGTGAAGTAGACCTGAGGCTGCATTTGAGGAAAGCACAGAAGTACAAAATGAAATCAAAGCAGGCTGTAAGTGAGGAACATGCATGTCAGAGGTGGGCTGCAAGACACAGAGGTATAGAAGACATCTTTAAAACACTAAAGATGTAAAGACATTGCCAAGAATGTTTTTAAAGGTTTAGTTGACTAATTAAGTGTTGACAAAAGATTATAATAACAACTGTTTGTTTTTTTGCACTAGGGCTTGCTGAAATGTGTTTGTATAAAAGTAAATTATACAGGCAGCCACAACAAGACATTCCTTTCACTCTATTTTTATGTAAAATATTAATTTGCTGCCCTTGTGTGCCTGTAGAGCAGTGAGCCGCAGAGGTGGAGCACTTTGGCAAGGTCCCACAGAACTCCCGCGTTTTCATTACTTTATATATTGGGTGATTTTGTTCAAGATATGACTACATTCATCACAGTATTAAAGTTTTAATGCCATTCAAGTAAGTGGCAAAAATACTGAAGAAAAAATAACACTGTCATGGCACTTGCAAACTCTCAGGAGTCCAAAGATTTAAGCAGCCAAGAAAGCAGTGATAAAAGACATATATTTTCTAAACATTTACAAAAAAGATACAGTCTACCTATCTACACTTGAAGCTGGACATGGGCGCAGTGTGAGGAGGAGTATGTGGGGAGTCAGTAGTCATATATCTCCTAATGCGCGCTTGTTTCTGAGAGAGGAATATGCAGTGAGCTTTGGCTGAGGTTCCATCTAGTGGCCTCTGATGGAAACACATCTCACCTGAAAATGATCAGGTGAAGATATAGAGGAGACCAGAAGCACCATTCACTGCTGAGTGTTGTAAATGAGGACAGACAGTGCCCAGTTTGTGTCCTGTTGTGTTGAGCCCCGACAGCTGCTATGCAGGCCGCTGTCATTCCAGGTTGCCACTCTCGGACTGGGATATGTTGAGGGTATTGGCGGAGGGGAACAGGTCCTTTTGGTCTGTGGGGCTGTGGTAGTCCGAGGTGAGGTCTGGGTCAAGCAGTGAGGACAGAGTGAAGTGGGATGAGCCTTTCTTCAGGCACTGGGAGTAGAAGTTCAGCAGAGCGTCCAGTTTGTTTTCTATGGACTGCACCTGAACAACAAACAGAAACATAACACAGTGTTAATAATATCCATCATATTTCACAGTGATTGTTTTGACAGAACCATTTACCTGTTTCTCTACTTTCACTACACGTCCCATCATGCTTAGTTCATCCAGGGGGTCCAGCTCTGGAGGTGTCTTCTCTCCCTTTTCAGAGCGAGCTTTCTTGTCTGTTGGTACAGCCCCTCGTCCTATTATCTGATCCACCCTTTTTAAAACAAAACATTATTGTTGTGTAAATATGTAATAGCAATACAGATCATATAGTGTGAAGTTACCGTGTTTGAAGGCTCTTGATGCGTCCAAGCATGTCCAGGTGTCCAGCTGAATATTGCTCGATAACATCCTTAACATCGTACGGACGTAGTGTCTCCTTGAACTTTCTCTTGGCCACCAAAAACTTTAAAATCCTGTACATAAACAGACATACACTGAAGTTGACCCATGTTATCTTTCTCCATATGCTGTACCTATCCAAATGTACTGTAAACCTTTTGAAAAATGCAACGCAGAGACAGCTATCAAATGCTGTATAGGCCACACCAAATATAACTAGATTAATTACAGTCGGCTTGACCTTATCAGTGACAAACAGTTCCATAATGAGTCCGCCTTTACCCACACAGTAAACCAAGCGGATATATTGTAATGATGACAACATCTTCAGAAGACATCTGCTTATCACAACTTGCTGTTTCAGCAATTAGTCCATAGTCACAGCTGTAGGAACATTCATGCTCTTACTGCCAAAGAGCCCAAGCAGATAATACACAACACACTACCACATCCCAGAATGAAATCAGGACCAGTAACCCTAACCCTCTTGTTACACAGGTACATATTAACATATTATTAACCAGACATCACTGTGTGCCTTGTGCTAGGCTTTTTGAATAGAATGGGTCATTCAATTGCCTTCTTTTCACTGGGAGCATAGGCAGCTCATGGATGCTGGCTTTGCAGAAGGGGTTGGATCTCCCAAATATAAGTGAGACATAACACGCTCACTCAAGCCGTCATGTGATGGATTGCACCATGGGTGAGGTAGGGAACGATGATAGGGTGGACAGCAGAGGAAGGCTTTGTTCACCAGGAAATCCTATCTTTCACACCCAGATGCTTAACTCCACTATAATACTCTGAGATGCCTTTATGAGAGGAAATGGTACGAAGGAAATAAATCACATCAAAGGTCTAAAAGTGGATGACTGCAAACATTTACAAGGAGCCACAAAGTGAAATGTAACAGTGACATAAGTGCATACGTGGACCAGGCAGTGACATGGGGTCAGTCTCTGAAATAACCAGCATAACCTTTGATGAGGTCAGCAGCGTTCGCATTAGAGGCAGTTGGTAACAAAGAGGTAGGTGCTTAGAGGACAGGAGGAAGAGCACAACGTGGAGGAGGGGTAGTGGTCCACAGCTGGTGCAGCCAGAGAAGCAGTCAGCGCACTCCCTCCTCATGCAGCACTGTTTCTTGATGACTCGCCGGCTATTTTTGCAGCCACTCTTTTCTTATTTTGCAGGTAGATGCAGATTTTTTTTGCCAGGGTGGGTCTCAGGTGCGGGTAAAAGAAAAGGTTGGGGAAACAGGAGAGCTGGGACTTTTGATTTAGATCCTCCGAGGGTTTAGTTTAAAATGCTGACTCTCTTTTTTAGTTGATAAACGTTTTTCATAAACTGTAGTCAAATGTGAGTATGCTGCCTTAAAACTTCACCTCTTTAAAAGACATAATGTTTCCCAGTTGTATAGAAGGTGAGATGCAAAAGAAAGATTGGAGAGAGAGGAAGTGTCATCTGTGCCTCAAATACTCACAAAAAAATTCAAAAAAAGTCAGAAAATTCTGCAACCCAGCAAATGTACAATCCTTATAGTCTCCAACAGCACAGGTTTCATGTGCATGTGCAACTTTAAAAGTGACTGTTATGCTGACACTTTTCCTAGGTGAGCTAAGAGGGTGAGCCACTTCAGGGACAAGTCACAATATACCCCACATTAATTGTGCTGCTTCATGAACGAAATATAGCACACAAGCTAGAGGCATTCAACCATTCAAGAAAGTACTGCGTTAACACTTAAAATATTACAGCTGAGAAGCCAAAACAACACAGGATGATGATTTAGGATCAAATCTGTATAAATACCGCAAATACTCACTCTTTAACAAAGTGTGCGCTTCAGCAAACACTTCTAAAACTGTAGTTTATGCAGTATTGGATTTTCACACAAAAACATAGAGAAGGGCTCATAAATATATCTGGCCTTCTGTCTTTATTTTCAAAACAAAGCACTCCAACAATCCAAATGTATCTGTGTAAAGTGAAACCTCAGCACTATGGGTTGGTGCAAAATCTCACTTTAACAAACATCAATCATGATGCTGTGCATGCGTATGTGTGTGCGTGAGCGAGTCCATGGAGCACCTGCTGTTTACACACCTGCACTATCTTTAGGAACTCCCTCCCTCCATTGTCTGCAGCACAGAGCAGCCTAGGTCACCGCGATTTGCTGAGTCAAGTGCATCCACAAAGAGGTATCAAATAAGCCCTATCACATGTATCCAGGGATCAAATAATAATACTGTGGCTCTCTGGCTAAAATATTTTTGCAAATGACAATGCTCTTTGCTTATAAAGCATTTGTGCTATACATTTTCTGCTTACCGTATTTTTCGGGCTATAAAGTGCACCGGATTATAAGGCGCAGTATCAAATAATATGTCAATTGCTGTCACTGTCCACACATAAGGCGCATCGGATTATAAGGCGCAATAAGCGAAACAAAACACAAAACTTTATTCAGGTCATTTACAATAACTCTCAGTTGTAGCTAACACAAAAATACAAGTTTAACAGTTGGGTGATTTCGGCATCAAACATGCCCTGATTCCTCTCAACATTGTTCAGTTTTAACAATAAAATACAAAACCTGAAATCTGCATCATAATCGTGGCATTTTGGGTCCTTGTACACGCACACGGCAGAACTACCAGGGTGTTGCACAGTCGCCCTATATGTCGCCAACATATTACTCCTCCTGACTCGCAGAGTAATACGTTATTAGCCGGTTTGAGGTTTGAGGTTAGTAAACACAACCAAAGGTCATACATAAGGCGCACTGGATTATAAGATGCACTGTTGATTTTTGAGAAAATGTCATGATTTTAGATGCGTCCCAAAAATAGATAGTCCCAAAAATACGGTATATTCCAGCTATAGTGAATCAAAATAGATGGAAACTGAAACAATATGTTTTCTAAGTATTATATTAGTAAACTAAAATTATGCTTAGTTGGACCTGCTTAGCATCATCACATTTTTTTCTGCTTCCCTAATGTAATGATATCAATTATCTGCACATATGAGCCTCACAAAGCACCTACAGCGCCACTGCAGCATGAAACATGCTGTTCAGCCGGGAAAAGGGCTCTGGAGACCACCCTGGCCCCAATACCAGATGTTTAGAGGGAATTGTAGTGTTTTTTGCCTTCATTAGTGAAAATCTCTCTGTAGGTCAAAATGTATAACATGTACTATGGATGAAATTTGAACATGTGCATAAATATGTTAGCCACCCCCAGGAATATAAAGTATTTAACAATATTTGAATTCCTGGCAGTATGTGGTGACTATTTTTTATTATATGAAGAAAAGACATGTAGTCTGCACAAATCGAGATGTGCATTGTTTCAATTTGCATAAAACTCCTTCTAGCAGGTCAGGGTTAGTGGTACTGCTGAAAGGGTTATGGAAAAAAGTGGTTTCTGAGTTATTAGACCTTACAGATGAAACACTAACTGTAGCTCCATACGCTCCACAGTATACTATGTTGAGTAGTCTATGGGACAGTAAAAGTTACAAAATAGTGCATTATATCACACAATAACCTGTCTGTCTCAGCACGTATAAGATGCCAGTAACACACTGCAAATACAGATGGTTTAACATTTCAGTTTTCCAGCCCAACACAGAGCAGACTTATGCTGTACAATGATACTATGATCCATATGAGGTGTGTACTCCACGCAGAGTAGGCCTTGATGCTCTGTGCTGGCTCTCCCACAAGGTCACAGTAAAATCACGTTTGGGAAGCCAGGCTCAGTTACAGTCAGTGGCAAATACACTATGGAGGTGAGTGGGATGAATTCTGTTAAAGTAGGATGAAAATGGCAGGATCAGTCCATGTAAACTGGACCAGTGTGGTCCTGTTCTATCAGTGGCCATGGGTAACAGCTGGAGCTCACATCTGTTTGTGTGAGGTAGGCACAGGTGGACTAAGCACAAGCTGCTGCTGTGACTGTAGATGTACTTTACATTAAAACACGAGCACACCAGAGACTGTGAAAAATGTAGGCTGTACATGATACTAACATGACCAATGAAGAGAAACAAACAGCTAAAAGCTGGAAAACCTTGTGTTATCTTGTGTAGAAAAATCCAATGGAAAACAAGCATAAAGGTTGTTTAAGCCCATTATTACAGGTATGTGATTCAGGCTGTGGACCTCACCTGACTGCTCGTATGAGAGTCTTCACTGCAGGGATGACCTCATCCATGGCCACGTCACAATACGACTTGTCTTCCACATTATCTTCACCGACCCCCTCCACTGCCATATAAAGAGGACAAAGGTATCATACGCTACAAACAGAGATGAGATATATGAGATTACCATCAACAGGTGGGCGTGGTTTGAGCCGTAGTGATGTGCGAAACCGTGTGCGATCATTGAAGCTCCAGCTTTTCTGGACCTTCCCTGGGCTGGTGGCCTCTGGAACATTCTCCTGACTGGGCGAACGCCGCACCCCAGAGCTCGGAGGCAATGGTGAGGCTTTATTCCGAAGAGCCTGAGAGGATCGCGAATTGTTCATCCTGATACGATCCCGGAAACCCATTTTCCCACTAGTAAGAACAATATAACAGTCATACAACAGGTTTTATTTTAACATTTGTCAGGTATAAATTATTTTACAAATAGACAGCCACTCAGATCAAATTGACATAACTGTGTTAACCTTTGGGAACAGAAAAGCAGCAGATGGAAGTACTGATAAAATCATTTGTTAGTAAAAGTAAAGTTTGAGGACTCACCACCAAACAGGAAAAGAACAATAACAACAGACAACTGTTTTGGAAGGAAGCTTGACCACAGGGTCCCTCAGTGCTGTTTTAATCTAATATATCACTGTCACTGATACACACAGTCAAATGAAACCTGATTCAAGAGGAGCAGCAGAATATGTCCCATCAAACTTCATGAAGAAAACACCTTTTGTTCTCATTTATATAACTAAATATTCCACAACAACCAACAGAACCCTAAAGCTGCAGCTCACAGTCCTGAGACCACTCCCTCTCTGGAGGCACTCACATGTAACATTCACGGATCCATAGGCAATGCAAACGTCATGCACCACAGAGCAATTCTAGCCCAGGCCGTATACTCCACATGTTTATGATGATATACTCGTTGTGCGTGTATAGTAGCAAGCCATTTAAATTAAAATTTAAATAGTTCAGTTTTAAGCAAAAAGGTGCATTAAACATAGGCGAGCTGAAATGCTTTAGGTGCAGGCTGGAGGAAGTTAGAATGAAAGAGGTGCATGCAGCATATTCACATGTTCCTGTCCGGGACAGGACATCATGCATTTAAAGACTCAAAAAATGGACAAAATAAACATGTACAATACACAAATAATAATTTTGTAAAAACAAGCAGGCCAATTAAATTTCATGTCAGTTTTTTCATATAGTGTCTCTATAAAACATCTCAGATTTGTGGTTTTAACACACACATTTTTGCTAAAATGAAAGGTGGGTTTAGGATCACTCTAAAATTTTTGCATTTAGGGATCCATTATTTCTTAAAGAAGAGCATGTCCTGATGGTCACATGAGCAGTTGTGGATCAGAGTTTAGCATCTACTTTCACATGAAAGTATTTGTGATGAACTTGCAGTAATGCTATAAACGCTTCCTTGAGGTACTGGTTTAAATATGGGTATACAGAGAGCTGCTCTCTGGTCCACTACACGTTGTTTAAATCAGGCAGGGAAAGGAAAATGCATGTTACAAGGGCGTGCCCCGTGCACAGGCTGGTTGCCGTGGATACCTCTGCTTGCGGCCAGCGTGTATCCGGAAGAGACCTCGCTTTTTAGAGAGAAGTTGACTGGGGAGACACACAAGGCAGAGGGAGAAAGGGTGAGGGGGAAACTATGGGGAGGCGGGGAGGATGAGTCCTGGGACATTGAGTGAGAAGTGATCCGTTACAACAAGGATGAACACTGCACTGAGGTACAGGGAGGGTCATCTCTATAGTCCAAATAGCCCTGGTCTTTGTACATCACATAAACAACAGAAAGCCGCTGCTTTGGATTATGGAGACAGTGTGGAGTGAGGACTGGTCATGCAAAGGTGATCACTTCACCTGAGTATATTCATCAAGAGAAGCCTGTCTCAAAGCTGTACATATTGCATGAACACTTCCAAGGATTCCTTATATATGTTTCACTGTTGACTTTCAACAAAGTACAATAATATATCCTAAGAGTAAAAAACAAGCGACATCTTATGACGGGAAGCACAAACCTGCACGGATCATCTGTCTTCCTGAGAACACATGGAGGGTGAAGGATGGGTGGCATGGTGTAATGACAGCAAAGAAAAAGACAGAAGAGATTATAAAGATATAAAGATTATAAAGACAGGACGGTGAGTGGCTGAAGCAAGTAAAGATGAAGTGAGTGGGAGGGCAGAAACACACAGTGCGGTTGAGTAGATTCATCCACACAGACACCATCAGGTGAACTCTGCTGTTTAGAGCTTTTCAAAAACACTTTGTGATGAATGTCAGTGGCAACAGGTCATACCTGTCCCCCGACAAGTAGGGGGAGCTATAGGGCCGCAGCCCAGACAGCAGCGTATGGTAGGAGTTGTGAAGAACCTTCTTGTTGTTACGCTGTCGCTGAAGATGACTGAACAGTAGAGTCAGTTCTCTGATATCAACATGAACAAATAAATCAGAACAAAAAACAACACATGATCATAAAGAAAAATATGAAAAACCAAAAATGCACAGAAATTGTCCCTATGCTCAGAAGAATAGGAACATGAGACAGGAACCTAATCAAAGTTATAGTTTTGACTCTCATGTTACTCTCCTTTTGAGAAAAGGAAATTTGCTAAATTAATTAACTATTTGCAATGTGTATGGGAAAAAAAGTTACTAAAAATGTATTGACTTTGGCAGAGGAACCCGCATCCGGATGCTCTGTGCCAACTTACAATTAACCAAACCTTCCTAAAACAAACGCGTGTTTTCTTAAGGAACTTGAGTTATATATCAAGAGAAAAATTATACCTACCTGAATGAGGGTAACATGCTGTCATAGAAGTACCATGTAGCTGTTAGATATGAGTGCTTGGCATCTGTAGAGTAGAGTCGCCACGCCGCCTAAAGTAGAAAGTAGAATGCACTGTAGTGAACTGTTTCATAATAATCACTGATTAATAATGACTATTCTAATGGTAAGCTACCTGTATAAGGTTTGCAGCAGGCATCCTCCTTTTCTCAAAGTGCTTCTGTCGATGTTGCTCTTGGACTTTCAGGGCAAATCCTGACCCCAGAATCCCCTGAAGGTCAAAGGTCATGAGTTTTAAATTGACAAAGAAACAGTATTCTTAAATATCTTTGGGATGAAAAGAGCATTACAGCAGGTAGGGCGAAGAAGGAGACCCCGAGAAGAGCAAAACCCGCTGCCAGGAGGCGTCCCTGCCACGTCCGCGGGGTCTTGTCACCGTAGCCAATAGTAGTCAGAGTAATCTACAAACACGCATTCAGCGCATGATAATTACTGTGAAATTTTCTATTTTTGATTATAATAATATTTTTTTTGTTTGGTGATCTAACATTTTAAAGGGAAATGTAGGATAATATTGACCCTGTCATGTGAAAGCTACAGTACTCACAGTCCCCCACCAGAGGGAGTCTGCATAGGTGTTGAAGTCTGAGTTATTGTCTTTCTCTGCCAAGTAGACCAGGAACGAGGCAAAGATCAGGACCAGGAATCCTATGTACCAGGCCGTTATTAACTCCTGAGAGGAGGGAAACACAATACAAGGGAGCCATCAATCACAGGTGTCAACAGCGGCAGCATCTTTGCCATCATAATCCCTGCTTTGGTTACCGCTTTGCTATCATTACTGGCTAAAGTCTCCTTATCATCACTTTTAACTTGCACTGCCTTGGCAGCAGACTTAGACGAGCATCAATTCATCATCATTGTCTCTGTCCAAGTATGTTCTCAAAGCGACGGGTGTCAGCTGTTGAGGTCAGCATATCAGGAAAACTAATGAAGCTACGAGCTGCAAATCATATCAATTAACAGCAAAGTCCTCAGTACATTTAGCCAACATTAGGCACATAAGGAAGGCCTATGACAACACAGTGTAACTGTAGCTCCATGTGTGAGGCACATTTCTAACATCTAAGTCTTCTGGCAGAGCTTATCAAAGTTGGGGGCCGCACATGACAGTTTGTTCCCACCTTGCTATGCGCATACACCACTGAGCCCAGTAGTTTCCAGGTGCCTCCTCGCCTGTCCATACGAACCATACGCAAGATCTGCAGGAAACGCATACTTCGCAGTGCTGAGGTGGCAAAAATGTTACCCTGCGTCCCAGCTGCTATCACTGCCAATGACGCCACAAATACAATGAAATCTGGAAAAGAAGGAAGGGTTTGGTATAAAGCACACACTTTGGTGAAGACATACCCCTTCAAACCAACCTATGACACAGAAGGGCTTCCTGGCAAATCTTAGACGACCCTGCCATCCTCTGTATCTGCAGCAGCAGCCGGCTGCCCAGATCCTGATAAAGTATTCCAGACCGAATACCACAATCATCACAAACTCCTGCAACACAACAAACACAAAAATGTGTTGAGCATTAAAAATGTAATTTCTTGTAAGTTATTTTCACCCACAGAGTACACTAAAAGTAGCACATTGTGATAAAATCAGACCATCGTGTATAGTCCGCATTTAATTAAGTATTATACTGTTCCTCAAAAACACACCTGAAGAGCTTTACCATATCATCCTTGCATGTTTGAGTATTTTCCCCTTTCACCATCCTTAATGTTAGCGGTAAGATTCTGAGCAAAGCTCTGCCCAGTGCCTACAAGCCTACATCACCCATGCTCCCACACGGCTATTCTTCACAAAAACATAATACAAAACTGTACACAGCAGCTTCACAAATCTAATGCCATAGTTTCATTAGCAGGATGCACGCTGATTGTGTTGTGATAGCTCTCTGAAGGAGGAGTGACTTAATGCAGGGAGCAAAGGGAGAGGAGATTCGGCATCCAAAAGTGAAAGTTATAAAATCTGTTAATATGTTATTTTCAGCAAATATAGCATTTTCAAAACAATAAATGGTAACTTGGTGGTATAAATAAGTCATGTGTTAGCAATGAATGCACAACAGAAGTGAAATATCCCCTTTTTAAGTTAAAACATTAGCATTTTAATTTCTTTAAAATGTGCATGAGTATGTTAAATAGGTTGCTTTAAATAATACATTTTAAGTTTAATGTAAATTATTGAAATAATGACAGACTTCACTCCCTCTCACTGTTAAGCTTAAGGTGATTCGGACAAATTAGTCATTAAATGAGACGTAACTTTAAGTAACATCCCCTAATAGCTGATTGTTCGCTAATGGTTGAGGATTCATTGAAAGGATTGATGAGTTAGATTGTTTTTAGATAAATGAGATGTCCAGGTTAAAATGGAGCATCAAGGGTCCATTACCTTTCCCTAAAGCAGCTGGAGCACACAGGAAGGGGAGGATGGTGGGGTAGTATTATGGGATGGCTTTTAGGATTAGAGGATCGTGTCTGTGATTTCTTGCACTGTCAACAACACTTGAATCCTTCGGCCTGCTTACACTGCTGTCTCCAATCTCCAAGAAAATAACCCATACACAATATTAAGTGTATCTAAGTATTGGCCTTGTTTATGAGGAATACATGGATGCAGAAGAGGGGGTCTTACAAGGATGAAGAGACCCTGGTTGGCCATTTTCTGATGGTCTGGGATGGTGGAGAAGACAGACAGCACCAGGCAGCTGAACACCAGCAAGAAACTGAAAAGACAAACATTTCAGGTCAATAAGCACATCAGAATGAAGGAAACTGTTTATGGGTTACATTTAGCTCAAAACAAAAAAGACTTAGAGAAATATTTTAATACGCTTTGTGCACACTTCCAAGTGATTAGCTAACAGAGGCACAGAAAGAATTGTTGATCCATAACACTACACAAGCAAAGAAACATAATACAATTCATTCAAGTAAATCTAATCTCAAGTAAATCTATTGTTTTGCTCAGGAGGAAAGAAAACTTGATAGGTTGTTTTGGAGATAGTGTGAGAATGGATGAGAATTACTGGTAGCACTACACAGAATGAACGTCACGGTAACTTAAAGTGTAAAGTGCTTGATACCCAGATACTAAATTTATGTGAAAACTAAATTAAAACTAGAAATAATACTCAAGACAGGACATTTTCTGAACAGTTTTGGATTGGTCTAAATGTATATCACAATTAGTGCAATATTAGAAAAGCTAAATGTCCATCAAGACATTACTGTCTTGAGTGTACTGAAATCAATGGAAAAATGTTATTAATATCTTACAGTGGAAGGAAAGGAGCACGCAGAAAATACATAGGAAGATTATGTGACAGTCACTTCGTTTGACTAATGACATGTGAGCAGTTAAAAATTCATGCATTTTAAATGACTCCGCCATCAGTCCACCAGTAGCCTCACATAACCAAGTTATTTTTACACCCTTAATATCTGGTGTGACTGTATCAATGTGCAGGGGACCCTCTGGTTGGAGGCTGCCATGTGAACAGTGAGGCTGGGTCGGGATTATCCAGGAGGCAGCTGCCGGTCCAGCTGCCCCACATGCCACACACCAAAGTCAGAGAACACTTGTTGACACTAAACCAATTCTCATGGACTCACACAATGGTGCCCTTTCACAGCGATTAGTAATGCGATCAGCCATTCTCAGTCGGCCTAATTTGAGACAAAACAAATTGGGAATACATTTCAACAGAAGCACTAGGTAGGTCATTGCATAAACAATCAATAAAGTGTGTGCTCTGGGGGACTGAACCAGCAACCTTCCAGTTCATAGACAAATTCCTAACCCACTACATTGCTAAAACCCACTACACAATCTCTGTGGAAAAACAAGTTTTTAATAGTGCTGATTAAACCTTCCTAATTAACTCAGGGTGTAGTGTGTATTTAAATCAAGAGGTGATTAGTGCTGTACAGAAAACTAATTACATCACATAACATCTACAACCTGAAAGTCTGCATAGCTGACTATATTTTTTTAAGCACATTAATAATTTATGTGGTATGACTAGTTATTATTTGGACCACCACTGTATTTAACGTTGTGCTCATGACTGGCAGTAACCCAACATAATAACCAGGCCTGCTGTCATGTCTGCCCCACATATACACACTGTTTATTGCATATTAACAATGCTGTCAATAAGTAAATGCATTAAAAAGTCAGGAGACATTGAGGCCATGGATGTACAGTGAAGGAGTCACATTTCTGCTGAGGGCACACTTTAGTGGAGTACCACTATCCTCTGGCTCTGCTCCTTCACAGGGAAATGTCAATTAAGAGCAAAGCATCCATCCAAATCCACCAAATCAGCAGAGCCGCTCTCATGGGGCACAGGCAGAAAACTGCTCTGAGTGCTTCACGTAATGTCCTGCCTCGAATATTATTGGACTATTATGAAGACATCAGTGTGACTTATCACAATTTAAAGACATGGAGAAGAGAACGGAAGAGAATAGGAAATAAGAAGTTTCAAACGTATATAATTCAATCAAGACCTTGCAATGTGATGTGCAAAGAAACCTCATGTCAATTAGTTCCAATCATGGGAAAAAAACATGTATTTAACATTTTAGTCTTTAGGTCTGGTCAACACTAATCAGGGTTAACAAATCCAAATCAGGCAAAATATTTAAGAATGTAAACAGCATCTCTCACAACTATGCAACTAAAGTAATTTCCTATTTGTCTTTTGAGTGCTGAAGTGATAAAAGTCAGCTGCAGAGGTGGACCTAACATTAGCTTGTCTCCTTCATTAATTGTTCCAGAACTTTTTGGAAGAGAAGTGCATGCTTAGCTGTATACACAGAATATCTGACTTTTCCACAAAAGCCAACTGAGTGTAATTTGTCTCATGGACACTGTGGAGAATCGAGAAAAATGCAAACGCAGTACAAGACATAAAAGGAACGAGAGAAGAAGAAAGAGAGGAGTGGAGGAAAGATCTCATTGTGTGTTCTGCTAAACTATCCTCATTCATTTAAGTCCCTTGTTTTATACGGTTTATCTCTAACTGATCAGGTCCAGGGAAAGTGCACGCATTTGGCTGCGGGCTGATAAAACTCCTGAGGCCCAATGGGGAAGCTCCTAGGGCAGATGCAGAGCAATGTACGGCAGGATACAGGGAACCAGATTGCTTTTAATGGAGGAACCTTTTATGGCTCTGTTCCTGTAAGCAGATAGTATAAGTGAAAACATCTCGCGTTACTTTGACAGAGCTGTGAAAATATTATGAGATAAAATGGTGGATAATGAAGATTTACACTGATCTGAATGGCTGCTTTGTGAAATGTACAGCCCACAGCATCTCTTCAAATTCTTTTCCCCAGCATTAATTCAAATTCAAAAAGAGAAAGAGATTCAAAGAAAATGAAATTCAGTCAGGGTCTTTTCAATTCAGAGGTATAGCAAATCCTCTGACAGTAAAGCTAAGTGGTTTGGAGCAGAGGTCAGACTTAAAGGAATAAATTTTACTTTTTGTACTATTTGAATATGAATTGTTTTAAATGTGTTTATATTCAAGAAGTAAATAGTGAAAGACATTGCATAACCTCTTGAACTGTTACTAGCACTGTATCTATATAATTTTGATGTGTATATGTCAATAATTTAACCCTTCATATTTTTTTTTTTGCTTTTTGGAAGTTCAATATTCATTAAAAATATAGAGATAATTTTCTTATTGTGGTTGCATGTCCACTTTTCTTAGTATCTGCACTTTGTGAATTGAGAGCTACTTTCACAAGATAATTCTATTCTATCTTCTTTGGATGGATATCGTCTTGGTGGTTCTTTGAAGTACACACAGTATTAAACTTTGGAAGAGGCAAGAGTATTAGGCAGTAATCATTAATTCAGTTTGGTCAGTGTAAAATAGTACTGCACTGGGTTCACTTGTCAGAGTGAATGATGGACTGACAAAAGATTTATGGTTATTAATGAGTAGACAGTAAGTCTGAAAAGTCAGGGTGAGCATGAATATAAAGTGAAAGGGGTCACGGTTAAGAGAGGTTTGGATGCACACAACATACAAGTGGGATTGATCATTGGTCTTCTGACAAAAGCGCTCAGCGACGTTCACGCAAACAAAAAGATTATTGACCAGCACCCAGCCACCACCCACAAGGACAGGTAAACATAACTGTCCCCTTAAACAAACACTCTCATGTCCAAGCAGCAATCAGAAAATGCCATGTATTTATTTATCGCATTGACAGACACATCTGCCTTGAACTTGTGTCAGGGGTCACCTTGGTTATGTGGCCCATGAAGAGACATAAGAGAGAAGACTGGAGGTGATGTAGAACTAAGGAGGAGTGAATTGTCGTCAGCACAGAGGGGAAAAAGGTGGTAACAGTGAAAGATATTAATAGCATTTCCCTTGACTTTAAATAGCGACTGTGCAGGGGAAAAATGTGCACAGGTAGGCTGCAAGCTAGCACTGAGCAGGCCGGTCCTCTGTCCCGTGAGCTAACACACACACACCTCTCGCTCACTCGCCCCTCCTGCTCCTGCTGCGGGACAGCAAACTTTTCAAAGCCAACACACAAACAAATAGCAGATGAAAAGTGCTTTTCACAGTAAAAGAAGCTGACTGGGCAATTTGGTGGCTCCAGTATAGGGCCCAGGAAGAGAAAGTGTGACGTGCGTGTGTTTTCTACTGATGCCACAACCTTAAGAAATGTATGCAAACAGATCAATTATTTACACTGTGAAGAAAGAATGTTAGGTAATGAGCGATAGTCACTCAACTCACAATAGGTGCAGCGGTTTACAGGAGTAGTTCAAATAAAAGCACTTTAAAGAGTAAGCTGGAGACAACTCTTCCGCTGTCGGACTGAACATGATGCATTTCAAACACACTGACATTTTCCTCGCTGGTGAGTGTCCGAACAATCGCAACAACCTTAAAAGTACTGTGTTTGAGACAGGCTTTCACATGTGAGGCTATTAAAGTGAAAAGAAAAAAACCTAAACCGCATATCAAGTCACCTTTGCTGTCCACTTAGCTCCCAAAAGTGTTTCTAATGCTGTATAGACGTATGACACACAACATGGCTTTGTTTGCTTTTTCAGCAAAAATCCTTTTAAATAAAGGTAACTTTCTCCTTCTAAGGTCATGTGACTTTGAGAAATCCCCCAGAGGCCTGCATTCAGGTCATCTGGGCACTTGAGGACAGATACAGCTCAAGGGAATCTATTAAAAATGTTAGTATGATCTCTGAATGCGGCATAAGTGCACCAGAACTTAAATATAACATAACATATATTTCTACTTATATAAATAATGTCTTAATTGACTTAGCTGTCATTTACCAATAAATAATTATGCACAGTTTGTTCACCTTAAGGGTTTACTTTAGAGGACAGGCCATATATTGGGCGAATACACATTTTTTTTCAAGGAAATATGAATTCACCCAAACCATCACAGGAAAAAAATTTGGCAGATCCTATCACCTACTGAAACTTTTTGAAAAAAAAAAAAGAACAACCACCCTGCCTATTCAATTAGTTTACTGTTAGCTCTGAGTGTTTGAGCCCGCAGGGACAGGTTGCTGCACCATCATCGACTACACTCTCATCATTTACTCACACAAATCATGGCTGTCAGTAGGAGTAGAATACAGCTACATTATTGTCATAATTCACATTCATTAGTTCATTTTGAATGTTATTCATTTAGCACATTACTAACCACTGGTAATTCAGTTCAGCTGACATAACACATTCAATTCTTTAAATAGCAAAAATGCTGAGTAACATAAACTGAGCTAACATGAACTAATGCAAATACATGTGGGGCTTCGGATAATTGTAAAAATGTATGAAAGACAATTAGCATATAAATATGATTTATACTCATGTCAAATAAACTGGAAAAAATGTTCAGTGTCATAAAACCATGAATGAGCTTATAATCATAAGCAGCACTGACCCATACTTGCATTCTCGTCTTCTTCACAGAGTGCTGCGGCCAATCAGAATCCAGTGTGGTGTCTGCACTTTGCTGCCTATTGACTTGTCAGTTAGAGTAGTGATGACATTTAGCTCCAGTAGTGTTTGCCCAATTAGCAGAGGGTCTTCATAGTACTAAGAGCACAGCCTGTCACCTGCTATATGCTGACATTTTGACTCTTACGCAACACGATCATGGGAACTATAGGGTTTCACATATGAAAGAAATCCTCAAATATTTCTACAATCAAAAGTGGTGGTAGTACCAGTCATGTGATTTTGCTGAGCTGCAGATGTTCATACTCCCTTGACCCGGTCTCCCAATGAATTTAAGGCCGATCATCATTAGTCTGTGGCAGTTATAATCCAGTTACAATGGCAGCAGGGATCTCAGATGATGGATTACACAGGGGTCAGAGGCAACTCACCAGTAAAAACATTTGAACTGGAGGTAATGGGAAAAATACAATATATAAATGTGTCCAAAATATTTTGTGTAGTTCAAGCTGCAAATTTTTGCTGGACAACAAACAGTGGGCAGAGCTATTAAAACTGTTAATTTAGTGTCTAACATTTAAGTTTCAAAATAAGAACCACATGTAATTATACTTATGTTGCATCCAGCAGAGGTCCACATAGGCACCTTATTAAAACACAATTGCCATTGTTGTTTCTTGATGATCTGAGGTCCTGAGACAGTATGGTGGGTGAATCCCGCTCCAAGGACAAAGCAGAGCCGTGTTATCCCACTGTAAAAGCCAAACAGCGCTGTCAGGAGCAGCTGTTAGTCTGCCTCTCTGATGGGGTCTTTTCGAAACACGGTCCAGAGACATACACATGATTCTTCTGCTACTTCATGAACGCAGAAATGCAAAGGGTGTAAAAATACACAGCTAAGAAGAAGTGCTTATGGGGTTAAAGAGCACATTTTCAATTATTTAAAAATGCACATACAAATGATGAAAACTTTTTAGGTTGCCGCTGTGGACACCAAATATTCAGTGTATCAAAATATCTATTCCACGTAAATGTTGTTTTTACTCATTCCCATGTGGCCTAGCCAAAACAGGCATGAATGTTCAAGTTTAGGGATATCAGAGGAAATAATGAAACTAACCACACATCCTTCCCCTTAAGAGAATGGCCCAGGCAAATGTGACAAAACCAATGTTTGTAAGTACATCTATAGAATCTGTCCTGTCACACTGAGCTCTACGTCCCGTCCAAAATGTTGTCAGTGAATATGTGTTAAAAAGCCCCCTCGTAGCTTCTTTAGTACAGCCCCCCCTCTTTAACTCATTACAACCAATTATATGACAGAGTAGGAGAAGCACGTGAGGGGAGCTTTGAATAATTCATTCATTGACTCCGGATCTCCGTCCGTTACTGTGGTGGCCCACACATTACAAATCTTCATCCTATTGATATATTTTCAGCATGCTTTAAATTACTAGAAGATAAAAAAATAAATGTGTCCAAAAAAAGAGCTTTTAGTCCAACATTAAGTGTTGGCCTTAATGGAAGATTCACATATATATTGGTATATTTCAGGTGTAAAAGTAAAACTTAAACACAGAAATCATGCACACGTAGGATATATAATGGTGATGTTTAATACTGATAAAAATATAAACTAATTGTTAAAATAATAAAGAAATAAAACACCTTTCCAAAGGTTTATATTGCCTCAAACACAAATAAGATATGCTTCACTAGCAAGGACCACGGCAACAACAAAATGCAACGAAGATATTTATTAATGAATGAGTGAACAATGAATGACTGGGCGAATGAGGTAGTGATGGCTGTCTCAATCATCAATTGGCCCAGCCGGAACGGAACCCCCATAGATGTCTTTTCACTGAAAGACAATCAAGATAGGGGGTAGGAGGGCGGGGTCAAGTTCGCAGAGACCAGCTGGAATGATGGGATAGGCTGCTATAAGTAGCTTCTGGGAAATTAAAAGAGTGGTTGTCGTGAACTGTGGTTCGCTGGTGAGGACGAGAGGGCGGTTGAGGCGTGGTCCTGCTCCTGAATCTCAGTTAATCATATTCAATCATCAATTGGCCCAGCTGGAAAGGGACCCCCAAAAGATTTTAAAAAGAGCACAAGATGACAAACGTAGGTGAGGTAGGCACTGGGCCCAGCGAGGTTCTGAATTTTTCAATAGGGTAAACCTACGTTGGCAGAAGACGTGGCAGCATCAATACAGAATTCATGAATGGAGAATGAAGGGGAGATATGCCAGAAGAGTATAGGATTTGTCTGAAAAGTTAACTGAACTTGAAGCCATCATACCCGTTTCCGTAAAGAAGAACGAATCGTTGTCTGAGGAATTGGAGGTGCATAGGAAGTGAGATAATTTGCAAAGGTTCATAAGGACTTAACAGTGAGTTAAGTTGAAAAAGGTGGATAGGGAAAGTGTTTCCCAACAGATCCGTTTAACTCCTGCTGAGCGTAAAGACAAAGCAAATCTGAAGAATGTATAGCGAGACTGGAAAGCCTGGAATGGATGGGTGGTCAAAACGCTAGAAGTTGGGGTGAATTCTGAAAAGAAACCCGAGAATGCTAAGAGAAGGACATTATCGGAATGACTGAGGAGTTGAAATGACCTGAACTCTCAGGGTATTGAGCACCGATGAAACTGAGCTGGAAGAGTGAGTGCCAGGATGAGGTTCACAACCCGGTCTGAGGCAGTGTATAACTGGGCCAAATTGATGCTGAATGAACAGATTCAGAGCAGACGCTCGTGAAGAACTGCAAGAAGGTAGTTTTCTGCTAGGCAGATACAATTTGACGGAATCCGTAATTGAAGGTGGTAGTTGAACCTGCAAGGAGCAGAACGACTTGAAAGTTAGTTTGATGATGAGCATCAGAAGACAGTAGGATTTCAGAGACCCGGAATTGGAGCGTCTTGAATGACATATTGTTGTAAAAGGTGCTGACTGATCTAATATTGTAAGAATGAGGAAAAACCCCTTCTGAATTAGTTAGACATCCCCCCCCCCAAAAAAAAAATGGTGGAATGGAAGGGCAGAGTTCCATTAAGGCTGAAGACTAAGGGGCTCTGGGAGTAATACAGAAGCCAACTACTGCCAGGGATTAAACACTGGAGAACTGGAAGGTGAAGAATGCAGTCAGGAGTAAAGTCGAGAAATCGTGACGTGGAGGGTCTTCTCCCCTGACAAAGGAGCCGGACCTCCACTGAAGTTGCACGCACTAGCCTGGATAGTTGACGGAAGTGAGCTAATGTGTGAGCTGCGGCATGGGTGCAGGTGGTGAGCATGGGAACCTGCAGGTGAACGGAGCACGGCTCGAATCATCGAGTTAAGCGTCAAGGATAAGATGAAAAGAGACCCGTTGTGGGTCGGGACGAACTGAGACCCGTCGTGGGTCGGTACGAACTGAGACCCGTCGTGGGTCGTTGAGGGTCAGCTTGGGGACCCGTCATGGGTTGTTGAAGGTCAGCTCAAGGACCTGTCGTGGGTCTGCTCGGGGACCCGCAGTGGGTCATCATGAGTCTGCTCGGGGACCCGCCGT
>KN500056.1:7284-49566 GCA_000787155.1 Scartelaos histophorus | reverse complement strand
GCTCGAGGACCTGTCGTGGGTCGGAACGAACAGAAACCCGTCGTGGGTCTGCTCGGGGACCCGCTGGGTCATTGTGGGTCTGCTTGGTAACCCACAGTGGGTCATCGTGGGTCATCGTAGGTCAACTTGGTAACCTTGGGGACTTGCCGTGGGTCTGCTTGGTAACCCGTCATGGGTCATCTTGGGAACTAGAGGGTAAGCTGGGGCCTGTGTGACGGCTAAGCACCTGCAGGCAGAGGTGCATGCTGGGATGTTCGCAGGATGGCTACGATTTGGATTCTAGACGGCAGCAAGAGAGATACAGCAAGGTGAATGTGGTGAGCTGTGGTGAGCTGGTGAGGACGAGAGAGAGCGGTTGAGGCGTGGTCCTGCTCCTGAATCTCAGTTAATCATATTAACTCCATATATGTGCCCAAACACAAATACTATACAGCTACACAATATTTTTTATACATAATTTATTAGCACTGTAGTAAACTTAAAATGTACTACGTCTACAGTATTATTAGTGTGGTGAGGTCACAGACTGGACAAAACGCAGGAGCCCACTGTCTGGAGAACAGGTGCTTTAATGACGGATTAAACCAGGTCATTATGTGCAAAGATAGAATGAGGGGGGCGGGCGATAGCAAAGGCAGCAGTGACCACACAGCATGCGTATCAGGCGAATAGAAAGATAGAGGATGAGTAAAAAGTGGACAGGAGAAGGTGTTTGAATAATGAATTGGATGGAGAGGAGGGACAGAGAGGCGCACAGGCCTGTTGTCTGCTAGAGCTCATCACACACGTGCTGACAGAGCTTTAATCTGGGGCCAAAGAGAAGGGCCACACTCATACGCAGACATACGCTGACTACATGTTATATCAGGTTTACTGTGTTTCATGTGGAAGATAGCTGCAAGCTGCTAGTTTGGTCTTAGAACAAGCCATCAAGACAAACTGATAAATGGAGCAGTCTGTAATAAAATTTGAAAACATTTGGGACATTTTGACATGTTTATGGAAATTAAAGTTTAAAAGCATTATGAAACATTACTGGTGGAGGGTCCACACCCTGCTTCTCTTTATTGAGATGTGATTTCTTTGTCTGGAATTCCACAGTATGGCATTAAAGTTGTTTATTTTCATGAAAACAAGCAGGTGACGCCACCAGGCCAAGTTACATAAACGTAAGATTGATAGAAAGAAGAAGTTTTATGTACACTATGGAACTTCATATACTAGTGCATGAAAAGCAATAACACCTAATGACAAGCAGGTCATTGAGATGTTACATAGTGCTTACATTATAAGAAAAAGTAAAGTGTGAGTGCTGAAAAGTGGCTGCAAGAGAAGATAGCAGAAGATTTGCATTTCTAAGTATTTGCAACAGCAAATAGAAAAGAAGAACAGAAATAGGGAAGCAAGCCCTTTTTGGTAAGGCGTTACAGAGACGCGTGTTAAAACCCAAGAGGTTTCTTTTTTTCAGTTGGTGAATTATTGCAGTGAATGAATGGTGTCTTAGATCTGGCATGTGGTATGCGTTGTCATAGTCGGGAAATGTTTGAGGGGGTGGAGGGAAAATTAAAATGTGTTAGTGTAGCAAGTGCAACAAAACCAAACATTTAGACTGGAGGAGAAAAAATATGAGTGAAAAAAGTCGACTAGTGGTACGCATACAGGAAATGACCGTTTTGAGTTGAGGCAGGACACAAGAGACATTCTGACCACGAGGGACTGACAGCCAGTGCAATCATGGGTGAGTCGTTAACATTTGATTGTTGTTTATGTTGCACCCACGTTGCCACTGGTTGGCTGGGCCTCCACATATTACAGGATCTCTATAAACCGCACACGCTCTGATGCACCCACATCAGCAAATGTGCACAGGGCAATCAGGACCTTTTCCTGCGAGCGTGCACAGTCAGCCACACACCCATGCATGTGCCATATACACAGCATAAGCTCTTTCTGAAGGCCTTATAAATATACTCTCCCAGATTGTGATTGTGTTTGAGCTATGTCTCCATGGTGCAGCTTCCTCACATGTTTACAGTGGCTGCTGTGATAAATTAAAACAATCTTACAGTTAGAGTAGGCTGTGTGAGAGCACAGGCAGGGACACAAGACTGTAGGGGGGATCCCTCGTATGCAGCCAAAACACAAGACTTATGTCAATGGTTCGATAATGTGGTTCACATATGAAGAGCTGCAGCGTCATGTGCCCAGTGGAGTGAAGTTACAAGACATGGATCCATGCAATACAAGATAATTGATGAAAAACAGGGTCACAGACACTGGCCCTACCCCACAATGTTATTGATACTGCCAAAAAGAATCAAAGAATCTTGAATGAAACAATTACAACTGAAATTAAAAAACAATCTATTTTTATTGTGTAAAAGCCCTGCTTGTTTGCATTTGTTCTGGCAGATCTAGAAGAAGTTAACTTGTTTACCTTTACATCCCATACAAAAGTCTTTCCAATCCAGACAACTTAACATTTCAATTTAGCCCTAAGTGCCTTATCTAAATCATGTAATTGCATAAAGCATCTTGTTAATTCTTTAACACGTTCGCTGTGGAGTTATTTTCCACATTATTCAGTGCGCTCTGATATGGGTGGCATGCAGGAGCAACCAGCCATTAGGCCCAAACCTCAAGTGTGCTGCTATGGGATAATGGCATGGCTAACGCTATTGATTTACTTTGCCTTATGGTCTTGAGCATCCACGCACGGAGCCTGCTCTTAAAGCTCTCCCTGACACTCCACACCTTGATGAACACAAAGCAGGCTGCTCTAAAAGTGTTGTGGATATGGGTCATAAAAGCAAAGTAAATAACTGCCAGTCCACGCGGGAGATATCCGGACTCCTACACATGTGCTGTCAGTGAGTGTTAGCATACAAAAGGAAGCGCATTTATGTATTTAAGAGCTACACTGACCAGAATATTTAGGAAAAGTAAAAGGTTGTTAACCAGCTTCTCCGCCCACAGCAATGTCAGAAGATGAGAGTAGCTTTGATTTAAACCAGGGTCATGCATCAAAACTAAAACACAAGAAGCATATTAAAATGTAAGGATTATAATGCAGTTCAGACAGAAGTATTTGGAGATAATATAACACTGTATGTATAGGTCACGGTTTACTACTTTGTCCGCATGTAGTATAGTTTAAATATGATGGAGGGTCCGCTACCAACTTGTCTCCATGGGGATGTTATTGATTTGGCTGGAATGTTCCCCAGTATGACTTTAAACATATGCATCTAGAATTTATTAATTACAGATGTTCCTAATGCTTAAAAATGGGAATAGGAGCGACTCTCCACAAATCTGAATTGTAATATAGTGTAGTGCTGCAACCTGCTCGTCTCCCTTGTGATAGATAAGTTTAATCTATGCTGTGGAACATTCTAGACAAAGTAATAACATTTCCATGGAGACAAGCAGGTGGCAGACCTTCCTCTAGAAATGCTATGCAGTGCACCCTTTAAATCGTTTTAACAATGGATGTGTAATTGGACCGCAACAACATTGTATTCCTTCAGGAGCAATGGGGAAAAAATCTGTAAAATCAACATCCCTCAACGGCAGCTTTTGGTTTAAATAAACGACTGCTACAACAAAGTGACACAACAATATGTCATTATTTGCAGCTTCTGTACAGTGTCGACTGTGGAGGACTTGCCATCTCTGCACAAAGTGACACAGGGAGGGAGCCTCAGATAGAGATGAAATATAAAGCTCTGACACCTTCATCGTGGGTGGATTTTCCTGGCTGTGAACAGTAGATCTGGAGCATTCACAACCAGTCAAAATAAACTCCTGGCGTTTTGTCTGACGCTCTGAGTCAAAGGCCATGGTATTTCTGTCCATCTTCAGTGGGATTATACCATCAACACAGATTAGATGTAGATTCATGAACTGTGTGAGACCACAGAAGACCTGGACCAGTTTTCAGAGCATGGAGTTTAGCATTAGGCTAGTTTAGCACAGAGGTTCTGCTCAGCCAATTGAATAAATAGCATAATGTGTGTGGGTGGCCTGATTTTATGGAATTGAAGAGATGTGGATATGTACACAAAGTCAAATGCAGATGACTTTTATATGAGGACAAATCACACATCTTCATAATGTAAATTTAGCTGTTAAAGTTGTTTTAAGGTTGTGGTAGTGTATGCCAGTGTTGCCTGAAGGTTGTCCCAAAACACGTGGAAACAGAATGTGCGTAGTGTCCTGGTGCTGGGTGAACGTGAGCACAAGCGGAACCTGGATATTACAGGGGAAACCTGATTCTCTGTCGTCCATCCCGGGACAGACAGTCCCCAATCCCCGGGGAGACGCATTTTGCCCCGAAAGGAGAAATTAATACAGCGGCTAACCTCAGCTCTCTCCTCTTCACCTCCGTTCTTTGTTTCTATATTTCTACCTTTATGTACACACAAATCAGAAGGCCTGTCCACAGCCCTGTATCCACTGAAGGACAACACATCCATTACATTACATCTGTGAGTGAGGCTTAATTTATCTTTGCAGTCAAAGATCAGTCATACTACCTTTCCATGAGAGTCACCTTTAAGCATCTTTCGAGACACTGGATCCCACTCTTCTTTTGGCAGCTGCCGCTGTCAAGGAGGACAAGCTGAAAACTTCCTATGAGATCAATAGTAGTTCATAATATCATTACTATTTTTTATTCGGTGGAGCAGGAGTTTACCCTCTTCCCTTTATGTAGCCAACATCACTGATGCTAACAGGTAGCAGGATCATAAACCTCAGTCTCTACCACAGGTAGAGCCAGAACATGATACACACATTGTCCTGAAGAAATTATAAGAAGGGATAACCTATGTCCTATGTTTATGTTTCATGGTCAGAGTAAAAATGTCAGTGATAGTCTTACTGTAATTGGTTAAATCTACCTGCCACTCATTCAGAGCATGATAAAGACTGACCAATAAGAGGAGAGGATTGTCACGTGCTTGGTGATAATATCAAAAATAGTCAATCATCACAGGGATCAAGTCACAATTCATTGTTATTGTGACAACTCAAAGAAGAGTCTGAGTCTTCACTCAGAATACAGTGAAGTAGTATGTGTGGATGAACAAATGAGCAAAGGCATTTGAGCCGTGAAGGATTTTTAATGGGGCAGAATTTACTGAAGCTACTGAAGTGGGCAGATAAAAACTGCTTGTGGTAAATGAACAACAGACAAATCCCTCACACTGTAGCACATCCAGTTTTACCCAGCTCTCACTCCATCAAACTGAATCATCAATAAACATGTTTCTATATAAGGTGACACACACGTTAAAATAAAACGCTGTTTTCTGAAATTATTGAGATCATCAAAAATAAAAAGTGCTCAACACTAACGGTTCAGTTATGTTTTGGAGTCAGCCAAAGGCGCCATTTTCAGTGGATTTTGTGCCGCATGGTTGAATATGTGCACATGAATTGGCCAGATTGAAGTGGAAAGGTAAATTCTAAACTAAGGAGAAACTAAAAACGCTGTGACAGACAAAGGTACTCAATCAACAGGATGACTAGGCTGAATTAGTTTAATAATGTCAAAAAGGCAATTCACCTTTAATGAAACGCCTTGCAGGCACAGACTATGTACACAAATGTGAGTGCAGAAGATGTGTGAAGAATTAAGTGTTGGCAGCCAGACATATTTCAGAGGCTCTTGGACTGAACCATCAACACAGAGCTTATGGAGAGTTGGGACTCCTGTAAGGGGTATCTCCCATCACATCTATAAATAATGTGCTCCTAAGCCCAGGCTTGTATAAACACACGTCGTCACAGCTGCGGCTTGTGCCATAAAAGGTTAACGTAAGGGATTCCCACACCATATACATCTTCAACACATGTTAAGGTAGGGCTGGGCATTATGCCAAAAAAAAAGTTTTTTCCTCATATTGATTGAAAATTATTTTCAATTTTCAATTTTATTTGGTCTGTTTAAAACAAATTAATAATGGCATTGTATATTGATTTCTGTAATTTTCCTTGATGATCCCTTGATTTCCCATAAATATAAACAATATACATTTCTGCCTTAATACCAACAATATAAACTTTCAGTGACAAAAGTATTTCTCCCTCCAAAGACTAAACCATGCTCCAGTGACCAAGGATTGGCTGTGCATCTCTCAAGCACATCACTGACAATTAGAAATTACTGGCTCTCAATCACATTTGAAATTCATTAATTACACAGCCCTGTGATAAGTTATAGTATTTACCATTTAAGGTTACTAAACAAATAACAATTATACAATTGCAAAGCTCATATTTAATTCCCAAATATAAACAATACAAAACTTTCAAACTTCTGTATATTAAATATTTTGTAATTTATGATAGACAATTCAGGGGTGATGACTCTGTCACATATCATGTCTGCAATTCTGTTGGTCATTTAGGCTCTTCCTTTGCAGGACATAAATAATAAATGGACAGTATATTTTCTCTCTCCTAAGAACCAATCAATCACTGTACTCTGACTTTTCCTGCCCATGCCAGTTCACCATGACTCCACATTCAGCTGCGCCACAATACTCAAGATGTGACACATACCACTGCTTGTTACAGTAGAGAGAAATGCTACTGTGTGTGCTGTTAGCAAGTCCCTCATTGGTATAAATTACAAAGGGTACTAAACAGACAGCATGTGAGAGGCTAAATGTGGCCTGGCCTATGGTGCAAATGAGCCAGAGGGCAAAAGGTCAGGAAAAGACAGTACAACCTCCACCCGTTTGAACGCTGCTGGTGATGTGCAAAGCTCAAAGAGTATGCCAACACAATTACAGGGATACACATCATTAACACATGAACAAACAAAAAAACAAAAGAGGTATCTTGGCTGGCATTTCAACAAAGGACTGTAAAACAACAAATAATGTAGTTTTAAAGGAATGTCTTGTGGTTTAATGTATCTATTTTGTGTAGAGTCTGAACCCTGTGAGATGGATCTGTTCTCCTGCATGTGTGTCAGCCAAAACTCTATGCCATTACAGAGAAGGGATATGAGAAAAAAAGATAATAACTTTTTTCAATTAGGTTTTTATTTTGCCTAATTAAAAGCATGGCTTTGTGTTTAATCAGTGCCTTTTGAATACCATTCCTCCAGTCTGAATTTTGCTTCAAAATAGTGAGACATGATTGGCTTATTATATTAAGTAAAATGACCCAAGCTGATCGATAAGAACTTACAGAATCTCAATTAAAAGTGAATTAAAATTGCATTAACTGCACTGTTTTACTGTTTACTTTACTGTTAATTAAAATTAATGCACAGAAAACTGGATTCTCTAAGAACCAAACCTCAACATGTTTAATAAGATTTGAGCTGCTTAGACTGGCAGCACAGTGAGGAGACTTAACAGTGACAAAGAGGACCTTTACAGTGAATGAATGAGGAGGGCATTGGAGGACAAGTGGCACTTAACATTTCAAATGCACAGTTTAAGTTAGGGTCCCGGTAAAATACACTCAACTCAGATCTGCTTTTTGGAGAGGGAAGCCAACTGTTATGCTATTGCTAGAAAATAAACCAAAAATGGGTAAAATTCAGTATGTATTGTACATATATGGACAGGCAACAAATAAATGATAAGCTATTTAAATAAAGATTCTCGTTAAATTTGGAATTTGGCGCTATTAAATTGACAAATGTTTTTGCTGCAGCTCATTATAACAACTTTCTTGTAAAAACTATTGTCACTCAAAATTAAATATTTTTCAGTGTCTATATTATGGGTCCAAAATATCTAGTTTTGCTTTAACCTGAATTAAAGAGTGACGTAATGTTTATCTTGGGAGTACATCTGCTTGTGCAAGTTTGCGTCTTACTGTATCTGCAGCTGTGTTGGGCAGAAGGAGCACGGTGCCTCTGAGGTGAGGGCTGGGACTAAAGTAGTTGTCTATGGAGAGAGATTACAGTGGAGAGCAGCTTCACCTCTTTGGCACAACACGCAAACACACACACACCTGCAAACGACAATCGCATCTGTTCAACACAGTTACACCACTGCTCCAATTAAAGGATCAGGGGGAGTTTGCGCTACGTTGCTACAAAGCAGTCCTGGGGCTCAACTCAATTACGATAGATCAAACGCATCATAATTGAGCATTGCCATATAATTAATTTTCTGGTCACATGGTACAAATCTCGGTGTGGTAAGCATCTCATGCACAATTAATCAAAAGGAAACACAGATGCGGGTAATGCTACATCATGGGAATCCAGGTAGGGATAGAAATGTGCAGAAATGCAATATACAGTGTTTGCTACATACTACTCAAGTGCACCCAGCTGCTATAATAAGAAAATAACAACAAGCTATAATGTCACCCAGAATGTCACAGGCAAAGGCCAAAGACACCTAATGAGTAACAATAAATACAAGACACGTAGTACATGACAAGCTCAACTCTCATGAGAATAGGAAGAAAGAAGCAACAAAACAAGTGTTAGATGTGGCTCTCTGCTCTGTAGTGATAATGTTGCTGCTGCTATAGATGAAGTTACATATGAGACCATGCATGGGGTTTCCCTCTAAAATACACACACGGTGGCATTGGCAGAGGAACAGCTGGACTTGTCTAAACAAGCACAGAATAAGGAGAAACCCCTCATGTAAAACAAGAAAGAATCCTTTTGGAGACAGACCCTCCCAAAATGCTCTCCAAATGTACCACTTGTGCACTTTACAAGACACTTCTTAAAGTGTAGTGACAGGCCTAAAGCTGGGCTCTGGTTTGTTTCAGTGCTGCGCTGTGCTATTTAACTGATAGGTCAAGCACCACCAAGTATGACCTCATACTTTTCCAGTGTTTACATGTTGTATACATTACAGCTTATATGGCACTAAGCTTTAAAAGCCCTGACAGAATGCACTCTTGAGTGGGAGTCAGTTGGCGTGCTTTGGTCTCTGCAGCTTCTTTTTCGTTTACACTTAGCTTATTATAAATTATAGGCCTATATAATCAACTTAAAAATCCAAATGATGTGTCAAAAATAACACAAGTGAATTAGCCTATTTATTAAGTGTCAGCAGATGTTTGGGCTGAGAAATGTCCCAGTCAATTAGTATAAACTGAATTGAATCGGAGAAAGACTATTGGAAAATAAACAGCAGACAGGCCGAAGCTGTAATGATGTAGGTATGGCATATGAGCCAGAACATTTGGTAAAAATTCAGTGATTTAAAAAGAAAAAAACTTTGGTCAACTGGACTCACATGAATGCGTGGTAGATAAATGCCCATCCTCGTGGTCTTTCCAGCACGTTGTACAGGCAGTTCTGTAACTTTCTGTATCTCTTGCTGGAGGCGGAGGTGCTGGCCCGAGGTCCTGGGGGTCCGGGCAGCGGCGTCCCAAGCAGACCGGTGCGGTGAGACGGGTGGCCTCGCTCTGGGGTGGATGGCTCGCTTCTCTCGGTGTGGACAGCGGTCAGAGCGACGAACTCCACCCGCCTGTCATCGTTTGGACCCGGAGGAGCTAGCATCCTGATGCCGCCGTTATTGGACGGGCTTCCTAACATCTTTCTCTGTGCACCTCAAACTACGTAAGAAGTTTGGAAGTAGTCATAGTCGGCTCAGCATTACAAGTCTAGCATCACTATGCCCTGCAGCTGGCCTGACTCTCAAGCACAATTTAACAGTTATCTGTAAATCAAGTCGCTAAAGTAAAAATTTGAAACACTTGGACGCTTTCTGTCCTGCATTAAAACGCGCATTTTACCTGACATTGTTATGAATTAAACTTGTTTCCAAATTAGCCACCAAAATCGCACGCACTGAATCAAAAAGCACAGCGGAGCTCTGAAAAAGAGCCGCTACTGAACTGGCATCACTTCCCGAAATGATTCAAGAGTTCAAAGTGACCTTAAGTAAACGACAAGACCACTGTAAAAACTACGAGTTTGCTACAAGTCATGGCGGTAAAGTTACGCGCGCGTAATATTAGCGGTCCATCGCCTGTACAGTGACAATGAGTTAATTTACTGTAAAGTGATCAGCCTGAGACTTGCCCCATCCACAGCGTCCTCCTCCTCCGCCCCATCAGCAGTCCAGAGGAGTGCTGTGTGCGTGCGCCGTAACTGACCAACATGAGTGTGCTGCCCAAACTCCCAAGACTTCAGGAGAGAAGTCAGAAACCACAGAAGTGTGCTCCATAACACCGGCGTGCGTGATGGAGAGGGACAGGGTACGCCTGTGATGGAGCGCGCGCAGGAGGAGGAACGGCGCACGGACACACTGACGGACCGGAGGAAAATCGGTCCAAGAATTTGTCCCGCTTTTCCAGGAGGACCAGAAATACAGAATGTACCATTAAATTAATCAGTCACTTAGATACTCGTCTTTTTCCCTGTCCTCAGATACAAATGTCATTAGTGTTTAATTTTGGAAAAGGGAGTTAGTTGGTTATTAAATCCACGCGGGGCAGGTGCTGGGACGCTATCCACACATTTTCCTTTTAGAGTGTACAGAGACGCCGCTTTGTAAAATCAATGACTGTGACACACCACGGTTGTAATCATGGCACAAATACACAAATACCTCCATTAAATGTTGCCTATCCAACTAGTGTAAGAATGACGTGGTCCCCTTTCCAAATTCTGTAGTTGTTTTTACCAAAAGCTTAATCTGTATCTGTCATAACAAAAGCCTATAAGGTATTTAATTGGTAAGCTATGTGTCAAAAGTATGCAGACAGACATTTTTTGCATAGGCTATATGTTGAGATGCCAAATAAGGTGAATGAACTCCTCTTTGAAAAGTATTAGATAGAAATTGTTAAAGACAACTAGGCTCAGAGTTCCCTTTGTCTCACTGGACCTGCCCAGAGCTCATAACTATGTGTCAGTTCAGGTCTGGTACAATGAAATGTATGGAATGGTATGCAGGAGTTTTCACAGTCCCAGATTTGGACATTATTCCTCCATTAAACTGTTCCACTTGGCCAATCTTCACATGTTCAGATCAGGTCACACACCATCAGCTTAAGGACTTCACAGTGGATAGTGAGACAGGATTGACTGTTGACAGCTGAACATTTTATAGCAAAGTGTTAATGCACACGGGAGTTGGCAAGCATGGCTAATCAGACCTATTTAGGTGCTTGTGCTATCCAAAGGGTAACAAAAGGATAAGGTCACACTTTTGACAATACAATGAGGTGAAAGAAGTGCCTACTGAATATAATAAGTACAATTAAGTGAATGCACAAATACTCAATGTACTAATGTGAACAGTAATTGTAGTTTTTTCTAAGCTTTTTGGTGTCCCTCAATTGCTTGTTTCTATGGATATGTCATTGTACTGCTTAAAATGTTTCACAGTATGACATTAAACAGCTCTGCTCTACATTTATTTGTGTTTCATAGTTGACGTCGAAAATCAGACTGTAAGCAGGGTTGCCTCTCCAGAGATTAGGTTTGGTCTCCATGAAGGTAAAAAGGTTGAATGTCATTCTGTGAAACATTCCAGACAAAGCAATAACATCTCCATGGACCAAAGCATCTGATGAACTGTGCTCCCGAAAAAAAAATCACAGTGCGCCTTTAATTATCCATAATTTAAGAAAAGCAGTTTCAACAATATTCTGCAGTGATCTAGTGCTAGTTGAAAGTTTTTTTCGCCCTTGTCTGATTAATGCTCAAGCAGGTTGATTCATTTGTAAAATAACTGTGTGTGGATTATATTTATGAGGGTTGAAGTACTTCTCAAATATTACCACAAACTGCAAAATAGCTTTCCATCTTACATATTTATAGAAAATAGGAGAAAGTGTATCTAAAAATGTAAAACATGAAACAGTAGAGTCTTGTGCATTTTAACCTCCTCTCGCTGAGTAAGAGGGGGAACTATCCAAACACCTCGCACAACACCGTCCTGTATTAGAACAACCTGCTCTCTGTTTCCAAGCAGGCCTCGGGGCGGGGCTAAGGTGGTGACAGACAGGACGGCTCTGGGACAACCTCAGAGGACTGACATCAAAGTTCCACTGGCAGCTCCTCCCTCCAAATGGTTATACTTTAGAGTTACTAACATTAGGGCATCAAGAATGAGAAGAAGACAAAGTGACTAATACACAAAGAACTGTGACAACACACAACAGCTGAACAAGGTCAAACAGCACAAAATGGGACTAACCTCTACCGACCACACACTCATAAACAAATAAGATCACATACTTTTAACGCTGGAGTCAGTACAGGCATGTCACTGCAAATGGAAGTTTTATTCTTATTTAACTGAAACATTAAGTGTTTCCTAGTTGCCAAATAAAATTTAAGATTCGAAATGTGAAGCCAGCAGCAAATAGTATTTTCTACAGCAAATTAAGATCATTATTAAAAACATAAATACAAAAATGAAAATAATGTGTATAACAGATCTTAAGTGTAAATATTTGTATTAATTTATAGTGACGAGTATACATTTTAGAGCCTTGGTTAAAAGGAATTACCAATCTTAAAAGTCCAGTATGACCATGAATTTTTTTCTTCTCTTTTTTCACATCCAAGAATCTTTAACATCAGATCTACAGAGCAGCAGGAGTCAGCAGCTATTCAGGAAACTTAAAAATACTCAAATCAGCACCTGTAACACTCACACTCCCACAGATTGTGTATTTTAACTGCACAGTGGACTTTACTTATACCAATTAGTGCTCTCTCTGAAATGACTCTTATTTGGCTTTCCCTTAACGATGTAACAGGAGAGGAAAAGTGTTCTCTAGTTTTTAGGTTCATGTTATTCTATGCAGACACAAGATAAATTTTGTTGTCAATCACTTCTGAGCAGCACAATTCAGGCATCATGTAGACACTGACAAAAAGAATTCCCGTGTTAATTGCTTTAAACATTTAGTTAGCATTGCTCAAGAAACACACATTTTCTAAAAATCTTCACATGCACACCAAAATCTGATTTCTGGATATTTAAGATTATTTAAATGACATGTAAATCACAGAATCTGATGTGAGTAACCCGGGGAACCGTAATCAGACAGAAAACAGATGATTTTGTTGTTTATTATATTTTAATAGACTTATTACACTGAAAAACAGATATCCTGATCAATTTGATTTTGAGGAGATTTTTATGTTAATTAAAACGACACTGCAAACAGCTAATCATCTGATTTCTTACTGATCATGGCCTCTGGGATTACTCACAATTTGTGGTTTGCATGTCTTTAAATAATCTTAAATGTCCAGAAATCAGATACAATTCATGTTTACGTTTATTTACATTTAAACATAGCCAGCCTTTCTTCCACCAAATAAGCTAAAAAAATAACGTTAACGTTTGTAAAGTAGTGAATTGCCTTTGGCATTTTGAAATGACGAGTTCAATGATGTGTTAAAATGTTGTTTAAGGATTACTCTTTACTTGACACTCCCAATCATCTGTTTTACCTTAAAATCCAAGACATTTTACTCGTCAGTTTTGCCAGAACAGCTGATTATAAAATTAAACTGTAAGCCTTCTCACAAGTCCAGTCTAGTGGGTTACTCTTAACCTGAGACCACCCGGAGGCAGACGGCTTTTATTCTTCTGACTGCAGTAACATTGATCTGACCAGACACCTCAGCTAAGCAAAATATAATCTGTTTCATGCTCGACTGGGGCTCAAATACGCACAAGCCTTTTTAGGCCTTATTAGATGAAGCAGACACCCTCACTATTACAGTGTACATTTGATGATTAGGCTCATTACCAGCACTCAAGGACAGTTATGTGATATTAGATGCATATATACAGACAATGTGTAAATTGTGACTTGCTATGTAATATAATGTACAGCACCTCTCTAAACCAAAGTCACTTTCTAACGCTTAGACGGCATTGCACAAAATGGATTTGTGTGAGCTTATGTTGTTATAATGCTGTTTGAGTGTTATGTGAGAGGAGAACTAAAGATCCAGGTTTAACATGTGTTAATGAAACTGGAGGTATGTTTAGGTACACAAAAACTGGTTGCTCAGTTACTACTGTTTTGAAAGCCTACTGTGCATTTTGTTGAAAATGAGAATAAGACCAGTGCTGCCCTCTAGAGCCACTCCATAGGAGAACACACATTGCAAAGTGTAATATTGTACTAGGCGTCTACCTGCATACTTGGTTGAGCTGCTTGCTGCTTTCATCTGCTATCTTGCATATCTCTGCCTCCCTGCCTACTGGTCTACTATGTTTTCTAATCCTGTAATTAAAAACAATAAACAGCATTAGAAACTGAACCATTCTTGAACAATTAATTTTTATTTTTTTTTCACAAAGGTCGTTTACAAAAAAAACATGAAAATAAAAATGTATCCATCTTTTGCATGTCATGCTGTCCATTTTAACTACATGCACAACTAACAATAAGATGACAGATAATTACTGTACAAAATATGGGGCAATTGACAATAGGCATTATTTGTTTTAAGACAAAAGTATTAAAAAATGATTTTTATTTTTTTTTTTTTAAATTGAACCAAGTTGGGAGACCAGGCAACAAGACACAACCCACACAAAAATGATCTGCCAAATGTTAAAGGAGACCCCCAGCTCCAAAAACATGCGCGCCAAACAGAACCATGCCAACCAAAAATGTCTTAAGAAAAATACAGGGTGACCACTGAATAATGTGTTCCCTTAGTTTGATTTTCTACAAATGTGGCGCAAGAGGTATATGGTTTATTAACATGACAGACAACAAAATGATACAAATATTTGCACAGAAAAGTGCAGGCTGAAAGTCACTGAATTATGGGCATGTTCTATTCAATGTTCAAATACAGAAAGTATAGACAGTACAAACCTCTTCTATTAAAATGATGAGTGACATGACATGAGCACAGTACAAACAGACTTGATCACCATAGCTAAACAGACATGGTGAATGAGAAAAGTATTTTTACATTTTGCATACATAAGAGATCCCCCTTTGGCTGCTGATGCTGCTTATCTATGAATGTAAATATGTTTAAAGAACAGATTTGAGGTCCCGTCTAAACAAGCCATATTGAAAAGGTTCTCTAGTGTTGTCTGAAGTTGGTAGTTTCTCTCACATGCACTGGTGAGGCCTAAGTATAGATTCAGGGCCTCAATCAGTGCTGACCTGTGTCACCTGAGCTTCCCCTGCCTGATTGGTCGACTGGATAAACATGGGCTGGGTCAGCTCCTGTCCCGCCGGCATAGTCACCTGCTGGATCTGATACAACTGCTGCAAGACAAGGATAATACAAAGCATGAATAAACTCCCAAATGAAAACTTACTGCTCAGTAATTAATTAATTCATTCATTAATTAAGTAAGTAAAGGATACCTGTCCATCAGTAAACTGGTTAAACTGCTGTTGCCCTTGTACATCTGACTGCGTTATCTAAAAATGAAAAAAGACATTTTTAAAGCAAAAAAAAAACATTAGGTTATTAAACTAGGTTATTTTGGATTAAACCTGTTGGGTATTGGCGAGGGTCTGAAGCTGTCCTTGGACCACCTGAGCTCCTGAAACAGGCTGCGCTAGACGAATGTATTGTAGTTGACCTGCATTTAGCTGCACCTACAATCGAGACACACAAGAGGGAGACAAAATCTACATCAATGTAAAGGTCATTGAAATCTTCACGTCATACTTTATATCAAGAAAACATTTAGCATAGGTTTGTTATGTTGAGATGTACTATTTAACAGTAGACTTTGTCAAAGTCTATTGATATGTATGCTCTGATAATTAGAATATCTGTGACATCATACCGGGATTTGTTGGATCTCCCCCGTGTTGGTGATGATCTGCTGCATGACCTGCATGGTTTGCCCCTGGGCCTGAGCAGTCTGTGCTTGACCTTGGGCTGCAGCTTGGACAATTTGTACTTGTTGGCCCTCACCCACTTGCATAGCCACTGGAGCACTCTAAAAAGCACAAACAAAGTTAATGCAATGTAAAAACTGACAGAAAAAATATCCCTACATCTGCTAAGGTTTAATTTGAGCAGTATGAAGGTCATGTATTGTTAAAGAGGCAGCAAGATGGAGGTGACAAGGCAGATTTCAGGCTGCTCGCTCTCTTCCGACTGTCACAGTACCCAGAAAAGGCCACCTGATCACTGGTGTGGTCATTTAAACAGTCTTTGGTCCCCAATGAGATTTAGAGCAGAATCAAAGAGCAGACTGAAGCATGAAGATGTTGCATTTACCGTGATGGGTGTGCCTTGTGATTGCACCTGCATTTGCTGTAGCTGCTGCATTGTAGCGCCTTGCAGCATCTGATGGCCGCAAGAATAAACAACCAGGCGAAGGTGTTGGAATGAGAAAATGAGAAAAAGACACATGAGAGCAGTGAATGCAAGGACAACACACATGATGCAGGCACAAGTGAAGGGTATGCACATGTTAGCAAACACAGAAACGCAAGAAGCAGAAGCACATCTACCGTTTGCCACTCAAGACATGATAAGAACAAGTGGGGAACTAAAATTAAAATAAATGTGCAACTATTACAAAAGCAAAGTAAAGCATCAACTTGAGAGTACACTTGTTGGTACAAAGCCACTCATCACACTGAAACTTATCACTGGCCGTGTTAATGAGCCTCTTCTTTAATAGCCTATAGTGTAGTGTTGAGGTGAGAGTGGAAGTGTGACCTCTGTGCTCTCACAGCAGGGACTGCAGCAGGAGAAGACCTAAGTGAGTCTGACAGCTCAGCTAAAGGCAGTGTGCTGAAGCAGCATTGAGCTGGGGCAGAGGCCGCACACAACCTATAAAGCACTCATAAACAAAACAAGCGGAGATTATTAGAAAGAGATGACTACAAACTACATCATATTTGTGGTGCCATATTTATGTAATATGTCCAGAAGATCTAATATCACTTAAAATGGAATCAAATGACACGCATGCTTTCAAAGAAGTTCCTTTTTCATTAGAATGTATATTTGCCACACCTACACAGGACCTGAGGCTTAACAGAAATTACAATTTTTAAGAGTGCGGTATATGAAAGTGGTGATTCGGTCCCAGCTCCCAGGACATGGATTCTGATGAAGGGTGTGACTCTGGGAGTGTTTAGAGGGGCTGATATTCTTGCTGGTGGGAGAGCAGCCTCCACTAATATTGAATTATCCAGCAAAATGTTTGAGCTACAATCTAGATGTCCTTTTTATTCTCCTCTTCTAGGGTTGCATTGAGAGTCAATGCTAAGCTACCTGGCCTTGTTGTGGCTGTGCAATGATGATCTGGCCCGGCTGGATAGTGGTGGCCGCCTGTGCCCCTGGCTGCTGCCCCTGCTGCGCACCCTGAACCTGCACCCCACCGGGCTGTTGAGCCAGGGTGAAGTAGTACTGCACCGGCTCGGCTGGAGCTACCGACTGGCGCACATCGTCCTGTGGAAAACACACAAAATTAGTCAGATACATCTCCATGAATTATTGTTGTTGGTGTAAGAGTAGAGGACAACTGGCCTAATAAATAACCCATGGTCTTTGGCTGGAGCAGAGTAATGCAATCTGGACACAAGATCAATTACAGGAATCATACCAGTCAATTTCGTTCATGTCCAGGAACATCAAGATGATAAGGCTTTAGGATATAAAAAATGTATGGGGGTCTAAATGCAGTGTGGGCTAAAAGGGACCAACTTACTTGCGTGACAAAATGTTGATATATTTAAACCAATGGGGCAGCTCTGATGACGTGTGTCCATCACCAGAAGCGTAAACACCCCTCTCCCAGCTCCATGACAACACAGCTGAGAGTGTAGGATGTTTACATGCCTGGAGACAGTCGACGTGAACTCTAAATATGACATTTGGCTTTCTAAATATGAATCAACTAGGATCCTAAAAATGCATTTACTACAGATTTTTGTGGTGGTTTTTGAGCACTGTTGTTGTAGTGACAATGTTTGGTAAGAGGCAATAAGATGCTGCAAACATCCGACTGAAAGCTATAGCTGACAAAACCCGAAGCTTCCAGTCAAGGATGTTTACAGCGCCTCCAAATTGCCAAATGTAGAAAAGGTCCTGAGATTAATCAACACTTTAAATTCATTCAAGCTAAATTAAATCACAAGTAAATATGCCTGATTATAGTGGGGCGTCTGTACCTGTCGTTTGGGAGGTTTCAGATCATCCCGGGGCACAATGTCGATTAGAAAGTCAAACTGGTCAAACTTTGTTATCGCCATGGCAATGTCATTCCTCTGTAAAGGCAAAAAATATATATATCATTATTGAAGAAAATAATGTATCAAAGATAACATGATGTAAACAAAACAAATGTTAAAAAAAAGAAGAAAGCGGCCATAACATTAGTATTAAAAAGTGTTTTAAGTAACTTTACTACAATTTAAAAAAAACAAAAACCAAACCTAAGGCAAGACATTCACTAAACATGGCCCACCCTGGTGTCACTATACCCTTCCTATATCCTCAGCGTTGTGTTGTGTGTGGAATTTTCCACAGGATATTGGCTGTCAGGACCCCCCATTGTGGCCCTCCCTGCACTTGGCCCTATTTATAGAAGCTTGATTAATATCTGGTAACACCAGGTCACATCTACACTTGTTCTATTGATGAGCGTCGCTATGGTGATCTCCACTGGCGTGCCTGTCTGACAATGGCGCATACTCTGTGTCTGATCTGTATAAACATGGACATCATATTTGACTATGAAGAAAAGGCTCATTTTACACAAGCATTCAAATAGCTGTAATTTGGGCCATTCACAGCATACAACACCAATCACACAAGCTAATGAGTAAAGTAAAAATGCAGAACTAAAAGCTGGGATGATGAAGCACAAATGCCTCTAAACAATGCAATGTTTTCAGTGTATCCAAAAACACATGTGGACATATGTAATATATATTCATTTGAAGGCTGCTAATCTCAGAGGTATGTGGATAGATAAAGGGTACTTAAAGGCTTAATGTTCTGCTCCATAAGTTCCCCCTCTGGGACTTCTAGGTAGGACCACTAGTCAATGTTTGCCAGGTTTTCCCATCAGAATCCCCATGTTGCCTACTTCCTCTTCCGCTCATTCAACTTGTGGACAGCAGAGGGAAAAGTGCCACTGAACAGAAAGTGGGTCACAAACCCGCCTAGGTTTGCTTTCAAACTCACTGGACAGGGAAACCAAAATGTGGATTTGTCCTCAAGGGGATGCTGGTATGAGGCCTCCATTTAGGAAGTCAATAAAAACAACATGAAGATGAGAGTGTACGGGAAGTCTACACAGCTCTACGGTAGGCAGTCCCTCTTTATTTATTTATAAGCCTATATTTAAATAGACATGTTTAGTGACAGTGACCTGTAGTGTGCGCCTCTTGTTGTCCTCAGTGTGGATCCATGCTCTGAGGGTGAGTTCTGTGATGAAGATCTGAGCAGCTTTGGCAAACAGCACTGGGGCCTCAGCACTGATCATCTGTCCACAACAAGAGAACAAATTATTACAATGTCACTTAACTGTACATTGCACATGTAACTAACAATGTTACACAGGAATCTAGAAGTATACTGTACATTTAAATATACACCGTCTCATTAAGTTATAAAGCTCTCATTTCTTGTAGGAACTAAGCTTGCAAAGGTAAAAAGGTGTGCAGTTTGTGAAAGCTGCTGCGTCAGGGCTCACACAGGTGATCTGCTGATCTCTTTACCACTTTAAGCTCCTGCTTAACTCACTAAGGGGATAGTGTTCCTAACACCACACATGAAAGTGACTATGTTTAAACCAGAGTCATTCCATGGGAATTGTGTTTATGTTAAAAATATTCCATATTCCATGTTCTGACAACCAACTGGCACACAGTAATTATTTTATGTTCAAGTAAACAACAGTTACAAAGTTGAAGTCAACAATTCTATGAGATGAGTGGGCAAAACAGATAATGTGTTGAGTGGACATTTTTTATGGAAATATAAAAGTCTGGAACTCATACTGATCTAAGGATCTGGCCTACTTTCTAGACAGTTTGAAAAAGTTGTAATTTATTCTTACCTTAACATCTTCATCCAGCTTCATAATTTTTTTGATTCGAGCCAGAGGCAACTCCTGCACACGAAAGTCCTTCTGCAAGTACAAAACCCCACATGGGAGATGAGACAAAAAATAAAAAAAATAAGTTTAAATTTATGCTGTGTGGTTTTAAGAGTCATACCATCGTCAGATTCCTGATCTCGTCCATGACACGAGGCCAGAAGGACTGCAGGGTCTGCTGCGCATCGCTGCTCCCACCAAAACCATCTGAAGACATCCTCTCTTAGTCTGCAGGGGGAAGATTAGTTAAGATTTAAATACATAGTGTACAGATTCATTGACATTTGTTTAAAGCTTCCATTTGGAACAGTTATATTAGTTTGGTTCAACTCTGATATTTCACATTCCTACACATGCCTGAGACCAAGCTGCTCACTGACAAAGCCTTAAGTCTGCACACAACCCATGGCAGTGGTAGTTCCACAAAGAGGGTCATGTGCAAGTCAGCTGCAGTTGAGGTTAGCCCTGCTTTTGACCCCACACCCCGGGACAAGGGAAACCTGTTCATCAAAATGTATTTGTCCAAGAGTGTAGTTAGCTTTTCAGACCACACTTGGCAGGGAAGTGCCCTAATAGTCGTTTAGGGAAATGTTGTCTGTCAAACTTAAAGCATACGTTCGAGCTTGCTCCTCCACGGGGGTAAGTAGGTTTAAAAGAGGATCCAGCAGGTTACTATGGTATGCCAAGAATCTGCTGGGAATATTGGCCTGCCTGTCTGAGCATGCATAGCTCACAGTGTCTGGATTGCACACTTTTACTTAGACTCTGCAGAAAGAAAGATTTGGCAAGAAGAAGAAAGAAGGGGTATTCATAGTTATTTCTCCGACTGTGGTACTTTGTACAGTTGACCGACATGGCAATATAGTCAAATTCGAATGAGAGGAAAACACAGAGGGCAGCGTAAAGACATTGGGGCTGTCCTATCCTTCCCTTTCTCTGTTGCAGCATCTGTACAAAGAGACAGTTTAATTTCCAGACAAGCATAAATAAAACAAATGAACATAAAATAATTCTAATTTCACACCAAACTCTGAACTGTTGTGCCAAAGCTGCACAAGGCCACTGCTTAACGTGTCAATATTTAACACTAGTTAAATCATTTCAAAAGGAGGCAGTTATTGAGTTCTTTGATTCTTAAGTCTTTCAGTGCAGTATTGTGAGTTACTGAACAATACAGAAACTGGATGTGCTCTGTCAGTTCACTTTCAGCAGCTCAAATCAATGGGACAGAATGGCAGCGAGGAGGGCTTTATATGAATCAATCAGCCGGCTCATAGCCATGGCATGTGATCCCGATGACTAACTTTCACAGTTTCTCCGGTTTTCCGTAGATTACGCAGTTTTACTTTAAAAGTGCACTATGTAACTTTTCTGGTGGAAGTTGTGCTAGCTGCTCATCTCCATGGAGATGTAATGGAGATGTAAATGTTAACATCTTCACATGGACTTAAGTGACATTTTGTTTTTAAAAAGGTGTACTGACAACCCATCATTCTTCAGTACATCACTAATTTTGGGTAGTTAGCAATGCTGACAAACAAATGAGGCAATGCTCAGATATCAGATATCACCAAACAATGATTCTAATATTATGTTGCCTTTTGTGGCTTTTTCAAAGCTGGGTTTTAATTAAATAAAACAATCCACAAAACATTAACACTGAACCAGGAGCTCAAAGTATCATGAAAACTATTCTACCGTAACAGGCATGGACAGAAAATAGCAAATGATTCACTGATTTGAAAATTAAAACATAAAACATTTCTCTGCTTCTCTCCTCTCGAAATTTGCTCTGACTAAAAATCTTAAAAGAGACAGAATCCAATCACATGTACTCACCACAGCCCTTCTCGCTGTGACCTTGTGACCTTCAAGTAAAACATACAGCACCTCGCACAAACCACAGCAGCAAGAGTGAAAGGGGAAGCAATATGAGAGATGACATATTTAAAATGAAAGTAAAAATAAGTTGCAGTAGATAAATTAAGACATATGCATCACCAACATTTCTTATCAACTGTGTGCCTTTGTAATGGAGGTGCAAAGGAAAACCTGTAACTGTTTAAAGTTTGTCTAGTAAATTATGTGGTACATGAAGCAGTTTTGAATTTGTGCAATGCCTTCTATGGTCTGGGTGCAGTCTCAGTGAAATAAACACAGAAAGTCTATGGTTTGTGGGGAAAAAAGAAACAAAATCTCCAAAAGTGTTAAAGGATATATAGAGAGCAGGGATAAAACATTGGTCAATTTGGATATTCTTATAAATATTAGCGTTTAAAGGTTAGCGTTTTTGGTAGAAAACTGCTTATTACTTAATTAGGCTTTTTGCAATTGAATTAGTTAAGCTCTGACACCGTGGTTGTTTAGATTCTGTACCAGTACATTATTAGAGCTACAGCCTCACTATGCGTTGGAGGTGCGTCTCTCCTCTTCTCTGCAGTTGTGTTGTCCTTCATCAGGTCATGAACACAATGTGATGTAGATGTTGGTTTTCCTCTGTGTGTGTGTGTGTGTGTGTGTGTGTGTGTGTGTGTGTGTGTGTGTGTGAGACTGAGGGCTTTGTCAATACAGTCCAATGCAGTCTTCCTCCTACAGAGTCTCCTCTTCCTGTCACTACAATGTTACTTTCGTGGTGCCTCTTTCCGCAATACTGTCCCTCCATATTACTTAGGCTCAGACCAAACTTCTCACAGGAACTCAATGTTGCAGAGGCTGAATCAGCACTATTGTTGTTGATAGTCTATAGCTCTGTAGCCTCTCTCGCTTTGCCTGGATTAGAAGAACGTCATGTCAAGTGGGCACTCTCCAACTCTGACATCACAGTGCTTCACATGAGCTTTCAATTTCTGTCCAAATACAACTGATAGCCCTGCACACTGAGGCGGGGATAAGAAAACACCACTCTATAACCAAGCCAAAAAATGGCTTGGTCATAGAGGATTGCTGTTCCCCTTCTTGTCACATTACTTAGAAAATAGCTATTTAAACTTTTGTCTCATTATTTCAAACTGGTCAAACACTACTACATTTACCCCAAATCAACTTAAATGATTGATAAGACATGCAGTTTTCTATACTAGTTAAATTACGTTAAAAAGAGCACATTATATAAATTCTATTACTATTACAGTATGGTTTCTGGCTAACTTGTAGTTTAGAACTAGCTAAAGTCAAAGGGTTCAAGAAAAGTAAATAAATAATGTTGCATTTGCCTTTGACAGAGCTGCTGTTAGACGTGTTGACCTTGCTGAACTCAATCACAAATTTCACACACAAGCAAACTGTGTGTGTACAGCGCACAGAGTAAATGATCTACTTCAACTAAACAAAAAACAAGAAGTTCTCAGGCAACATTACAGATTAACCTCAGGTAAAAGTGAATGGGATTTTTTTTTTTTCACTCTTTTTTTTTTTTTAATAAAGCACAGATGGAGCCTTACTACCTACAAGAACATCTAGTGCACAGCTACCATACCAATACCAGTGATCTGAGTGACCAGGTAAACTTTGCCCTTGGTTCTACTTCAAGCAAACTCCAGGAAGTGCTAGTCACTGATCTCCCAAGGTCATTCAATGGCAGCAAGAGGGAAACCAGAGAGGGGTGGGGGAAGAGATGGAGGACAGGTTTTTCAACTTTCACTGCAGCACTTATCTGACCCCAACGGCTGTGGACATTCTGAGATGCTCAATAAATAAAACAGCACCTCAAAGTCCACACCATCAGTTTGTTCCCTCTGTGAGGTCCACTTCCTGGGTCCACATGCTTTGCTCTCATACTCACATTCCCATGACCTTCATCCAATGCTAGGCCTCGTCTCTAGCGTCAGTAGGCAGGGCTAAAGCTACCTGCATAAAACACAGCAGACTCCCTGACTACTCACACTGCCTTTGGTGACAGTGTACACATGTTCAAACGCAGGGGGAGGAGGGGCAAGGGCAAAAGAGCCAGAAAACACAGCAGTAGTGGTCACCTTAGTGATAAGCACAAAGACTTAGCTATGTCCAAGCACTTCGGTAACTTTGTTCTTTCCTGGTTAAGTCAACAATACAGTGTGGGTCACAAATTACATTCAAATAGTGTCCAGTCAGTACAGTGGGATTAGAAAGCAAGGGCTTCACGTCTTCAACTTAATTTATTTTTAGCCTCTCAGTTTCACCCCCCCAATGGGACTTTGCTTTGTCAAAGCACCAATGGAAACATTCAATTAGAGTACCCAGGAGGACAAACAAATCTAGTTGGACGGAAGTTAGAGCAGAGAAAGAAAGGAGGCACTCCTGACGCAGATTCCTTCAGATGAGATCAGATCAAATCATTAGGCTCCTCTACCACTAGAGTTGACAGGCCGACAGTCTGTCCCATCTGGGCGTTTGTCCCTGGCAGGGCGGGGGAGAGGGGTCCTGGGGTCAAAGCAACCAGCTGCACCACAGTCTCAGGGGACCCCTGATTTCTCAAACTATTAACCAAAGTAGTGAGAGATACAGCAGTTTGACATGGATGTGAGGGAGTCAGTGCCATTGTCTGGCTCTGAAGGACAAGGAGGAAAGGGTCAAAAATTACTGGAGGCACCAAAGCCCCCTAAGACAGACAAACTACAGTGCTAAAAAAGGACAAAAATTCAACAGGGTCAGGCTACAAAATATGTAAATCGAGTATACCTTTAAACTGGTTAAGAAATCTGGATAAGAAATATATAACGTAAGATTTTTCTTTCCAGCAATGAGAAAGTGAAGGGCACGCGCGCATAAACGCACAACTCCACTCTCTCCAAAGACAGAGCGACAGGACATCAGGAGCGGGAGGGGGCCCGGGAGGACGGCTGTAGAGGACAGACACTCGCATCACTGCGGAGCCCACGGACAAGGTTAACTATTTATCACGCTTAACAAACATTAATTAACTACTGTATTCACTGCCTAACTAGCGCGAGTGCTCCCATTTTCAGTTCGGCCAGTCCGGACTTACCCAGTGTCCTTCATGGTGAGCAGTTTGCCCTGTTGAAGCGCAGCGCATTTCCCTGTATTCAGCCAAGCAAGAGAGTAGGAGCAGGGAGAGAAAAAAAAACTCTTGACAATTCCTCCAGTCTCCAGATCTTATCAACAGACAAAAGGCTCTCTGGCTCCAGTGGACGGCTTAAAAAAACTCCCAACCCGGACACAAGTGAAGAGCCTCCCCCTCCCCCTGCTTTCCCCCTCTTTGCTCCGGTGCCTCGTCTTCTTCAGTGACCACAAACATCTTACTCCTGATCAAAACCCTCCGGAGTCTCACGCCTCCTCCACCAATGACGGTCCAACAGCTGACCTCTCCTTGTCATTGTTTTGGGCAACTTTTACACCGCTTTCCCCGCTCTTCTACGGCTGTGTTTGAGCGGATATTTGAGTCGACCCATGTGGCGGGAGAAACTGGAGGGATTAGGAAAGGACTAAAAAAGCGACACATCACCAGACAACGATATAGCGGAGCTCCCGACTCCCAGACAAAATTCACTACAGTCTCCTTCCCCTTTAACGTTCAACAGTAATCAATCTAGCATGCTACACGATACTCAAACCCCGCCTTAACCCTAACTCTTGCTTCGTTTACCACTTCTGACCAATGACACGACAAAGCTCTTGTTTGCCATTGGTCGACGCGTGTGTCAATTAGCTCAATATACGATTTTGGATCCACCCCTTTCTTCTGTCCAACCCCCTTTCACTGACAGCCAACTTCCTGCTCTAAGTTACCTTGAGCTACAAGATAGGGGTCAGGGGAAAGAAAAGAGGAACGTCGAGTAGACAGAAGTGGAGAAAAAGACGAGTTAAAGTTGTAAAAAGCTCTTGTAGTGACGGAGTTGGTGCGTCTGCTTGCCTCGGCATGGTTTGTCCTCCAGCGGTGCAAGTGCCTACTTCTGCCGGACAGATGAGAGTGGTTCCCGGGCTGCTCTCTGACAACTGCTCTCTGCTTATTTACAATGTCAAACTAAATGTCTTCCTAAGACCCGCCTCCTCTCTGCTCCCATTGGTCGAGAGCTCTTTGGTGACGGACTTGGCTCTGCACGCCATTGGCTGCAGGAAGGGCCAGAATGGGTGCCGCATGTTGCATCCACATGATTTAAAGTACAAAAGCATAACCGCTGTCTCATACGTGTGCGCAGTCCCACACATACTAAGGTCTTGTCCTTGTCTTCTTATTCATCCCAGCCCGCACCACAAACAAACTAAATCAGTGAAGTCACTGTTACGTAAAATAACATTTGTTTTACTTGTATTGTGTTACCATTTGATTTACATCCATACACATATTGTGCAAAGAACTAAAATGGCATTCATTATTATTTTTTTCAGTCGTGTTCATTACAAATAAATCAGATGATCTTGTATCATGGTGTGAAGAGCAGCTATGTGGGAGTGTGTTTCATTCTTGTTTTGTTTGTAGAAAACAAGACTTAAAGATAGGTGAAAATCTGTAAACAAAGACTTTGTCTTGACCGTAAAAACGAAGCTCACAGCAACTTGCACAATTAAAACGTCAGCAATGTCATACAATGCCCTTCTTGTTAACCTGCCCCCGGTTTAATGAGAACATAACTATACAGTGTAACCTTCACTATGAAGGAAATATATTGTTTCTTATTATCTCAAATGTTATGCTGCTTACCGGACATTCCTAAAGAAAATTAGTATCCCTTATTCAAACTACATCTATACCTCAAAGAGGTTTGTGGCTAGCCACATCAAGCTTATAAGCAAAGGAATAGAAAACCTACCCCATCAATGAAAAACCTAGAGGGGGAGGGGGACCGGAAGGATGGAGAAGGACAGAGAGGAGAGTCATTACAGGATGGGAGGGAGACTCAAGAGAAACAAAGCTCAATGTTCCCTTTGCTATTTTTGAGAGGAGCATGGGGACCAGAGGGTTGACACTTGTCCAGTTAATGATTGTACTAGTACTGCACAAAGATTAAACTGCATGACGGCTGTATCAGTTTGATGCTTCTGGTTGCTTCACAATATTTCAGAGATCCACTGGGCAAGGACATTGCACTGTTGGTCACTCTATGATCACTGTTTAGAGCTAAACACATACTTAGAGTTGGATAAACACACAGCTATGTCAGGGTCTAAAAAATGTGCAGTAAATTGAAGAACGCAGTTTCAACAGTTGGGTAATTTTGAAAACACAATTATATAAAAAAAGTGTCCTTTTGTAGAAGGAATTCTGCTTTTTAAGTAGTGGTTACAAATAGTAACTACTTATAAAAATATGTAACTTATAATCGAAAACAGCACTAAAATACTGAAAAGCGTGCTCTCTTCAGAATAAATACAAAAAGGCCATGGGGTACGTCTATACTTTTAAATAGTCAAACAGACAAACAGACTAGAACGTTCCTGAGGGTAAAATACAGGTATACGGAACAAAGACGTTCACATTTTCGTGCTGCATCTAATCATTTAATCTTTATGTAAAAAGTGAGTTGGTACATTTCAAACAGAATGCTGGCAGTGGACGTGCAATTGTTCCACTTTGTATCACATACATACATACATACATACATACATGCCTACAGCATGGTACAGTACAGCAGATCCGTGAACAGCGCACATGACAGGAGCTGGACCTCACGAAGGATAGTTGGAGAAGCACAATAGCGACTGCACTCAAATTTAAACACAGCTGGCGTAATTATCGTTGGTAGCCCAAACGTCCTCTTTCAAATGAAAGTTTGTTAAGCTTTCCAGGGCTAGGAAGGAGCCGTCTAACCAATAAAGACAAGGTTTGGATCTGTCCTTCAGACCAATCAAACCTCGGACTTGATTCCACCAATCAAGGTTTTAAAGGCTAACTTCGTTCTGCAACTAGCGCCATTCGGGGCCCAGTGGGAACCACTATTCAATTTCACATTCAGAAGAGTTGAGCCAACATGGCGGAGATAACGAAGCAGTTTCCTGGCCGCCTATGAACCCTTCAGCGGGCCACCAATAAGCGCCGCTGAGAGCGGGGAGGGAAATGGCGCCTCTGTTCATCTTCCAAAACAATCGACTATTGGTCAAGAAAACCAAATGAAAAGAAGGCAGATAACTGCACATGCATCCACCTAAGCTAGTTTATTTCTCTTATCATTTTACAGTCAAACATCAAGTCCTCTATTACTTACTTTGTTTAAGGTGTTCGAAGTGAAGCCCGGTTCAGCGTATTATTTATTTTATTTAGCTAGCAAGGGGAAATCAAGATGGCTGCGACTCGAACCGGAAAAAGCAATACGTAAGAACGTGATGACGTGACATGCGCCGAGTTTTTTTTAATTCAAATAATTTTTGAAATTATACAATCCATATAATCCAACAGTAAGCATAATTTAGATCGGCCAGGGTTTGTGAGAAAAGAAAATGTACTACAGCCCGTTTACATAAAAATGGCGGTTCTCACATGGAGAAAATCTAAATCACGATTACATGCTAATCATTTGAAATCAGAAAAAAAGTTTAATCATTTAAACTTTTATATCAACACGTTTTTGGAAGTAAGGGTACAAAAAAGGTACAAAAAAAATTGTATACGTTTTTCAACAAAAAACATTTAATTGTACCACAATAATAATAATAATACTACTAATAATAATAATACTAATAATAATAGTCACACCATTCATTATAGACAGAGTAAAATATTGTTATAGTTATAACTCAACTCAACTCAACTGAATTACAATTCAGGAACACAGCTGAACAGCTTACAGCTAAATATCTATTTTCTTGCAACAAGTTCAAGGAGAGTAGAAGTTATTTTATCCAAGTTCCTTGAGTACTGAGGGGGCCTACTCATCCTTGGCGCTCCATGCTCCATAGGGTGACGAGATGTGGGTGAGTGATAATCTGAGAAATGGTCATCCAACTGGAATTCTCGAGGCCTTGAAGGCTCTTGGTACTTTCTGGGAAAATGTGCTGGCTTGTCAAAACCAGGTGCATGTGGTTGATTGTTAGGCCACCTCTGCATCTCTGAAACAAAACAGAACCTTTTTATAATATGGAAACAAGAACGGGTCTTATAGATGTTTTTTTCATTGGGCTGACAATGGCAGTGCAGGATAGTTTTGGGGATATTATCATAATCCAAAGCGACCCAATCGAAGGTTGAAGAGGACCACTATAATTGGTTCCAGGAAGGGTTTGGCAACACAATTTCTGATTGGATAGAAGGGAATGCATGCTTGATAGCATGCAGAAAATTATTTATCACCACAACTAAAACCAATTTGAGAAATTAAGTGCATTCGGAAAGTATTCACAGCGCTCAATTTTTTCCACATTTTGTCATGTTATGGCCTCATTCCAAATTGTATTAAATTAATCTCTTACCTGAAAATTCTAACCCACAATACCCTATTATGACAATGTGAAGTTTTTTTTTGACAATTTTTGAATTTATTAAAAATAGAAAACTAAGAAATCACATTTACATACGTATTCACAGCCTTTGCCATGAAGCTCAAAATTGAGCTCAGATGCATCCTTTTTCGACTGATCGAGATGTTTCTACAGCTTAATTGGAGTCCACCTACGGTAAATTCAGCTGATTGGGGACATGATTTGGAAAGGCATGCACCTGTCTATATAAGGTCCCACAGTTGACCGTGCATGTCAGAGCACAAACACCAAGCATGAAGTCAAAGGAATTGTTTGTAGAACTATGAGACAGGATTGTCTTGAGGCACAAATCTGGGGAAGGATACAGAAGAATTTCTGCTGCTTTGAAGGTCTCATTGAGCACAGTGGCCTCCATTATTCGTAAATGGAAGACTCTTCCTAGAGCTGGCCAGACGTCTAAACTGAGCGATCAGGGGACAAGGGCCTTAGTCAGGGAGGTGACCAAGAACCTGATGGTCACTCTGTCAGAGCTCCAGTGTTCCTCTGTGGAGAGAAGAGAGCCTTCCAGAAGGACAACCATCTCTGCAGCAATCCACCAATCAGGCGTGTATGGTAGAACAGCCAGACAAAAGCCACTCCTTATTAAAAGAAACATGGCAGCCCATCTGGAATTTGCCAAAAGGCACATGAATGATTCTCAGACCACGAGAAACAAAATTCTCTGGTCTGATGAGACAAAGATTGAACTCTTTGGTGTGAATGCCAGGTGTCATGTTTGGAGGAAACCAGGCCACTCATCACCAGGCCAATACCATCCCTACAGTGAAGCATGGTGGTGGCAGCATCATGCTATGGGCATGTTTTTCAGCAGCAGGAACTGGCTGACTAGTCAGGATAGAAGGAAAAATGAATGCAACAATATACAGAGTTATCCTGGATGAAAACCTGCTCCAGAGCGCTGTTGACCTCAGACTGGGGCCAAGGTTCATTTTTCAGCCGGACAACGACCCGAAGCACACAGCCAAGATCTCAAAGGATGGGCTACAGAACCACTCTGCAAATGTCCTGGAGTCCAGACTTGAATCCGATGGAACATCTCTGGAGAGACCTGAAAATGGCTGTACACAGACTTGTCTCATCCAACCTGATGGAACTTGAGAATTACTGCAAAGAAGAATCGGCAAAGACAGGTGTGCTAAGCTTGTAGCATCATATTCAAAAAGACTTGAGGCTGTAATTGCTGCCAAAGGTGGATAAATAAAGTATTAAACACAGGCTGTGAATATTTATGTAAATGTGATTTATTATTTTTCTATTTCAAAGGCTGTGAATACTTATGTAAATGTGATTTCTTAGTTTTCTATTTTTAATAAATTCAAAAATTGTCAAAAAAACTTTTTTCACATTGTCATAATGGGGTATTGTTTGTAGAATTTTGAGGTAAGAGATGTATTTAATACAATTTGAAATGAGGCTGTAACATGACAAAATGTGGGGAAAAGGATGCACTGTAGCCAGAGATGACAGGTTGGTCAGCACTAGTTTAAGTATGTAGCCTGTGCCCTTAGGCATAATACAATTCCTTCACTGAGCTACATAGGCTGCACTAGCACTGATTAATTATTGGCTGCTGGTGCTGAGGTTTAGGGAGTGAGGATTCTGAGCCTTCCAGGCAAAGTTACAGGTTGGACATGTTTTGCAATAATATATAGTTATGTTTAAAGCCATATTGTGGAGTGGTGACGAACCCTGTACCAGAAGAAGTTACATAGCGCTCCCTTTGGTTAAACATTTGTTGTATTTGAGTGACATGGGGATAGGATCAGTAATTACAGTTAAATATAAACAAGCAGATCAACAAATCTGCAATCTGAAAGTTAAAATTGTCCAATTTTTTACTATAGACTAGAATGTTGAGTCTTGTGAACATAATCAATAATGATGTAGCTCTTACTACATAAGATGTAGCTCTTACTACAGTTTGTTGATGTTTTACCTTTATGAGAGTTTCTGTTGGGATACTTTGCCTCAGAAAGTACAGGATGTTGGTACTCCTGGAAATCTTCACTCATTTCATGTTGTTCTGTTCTGGGGTCATCATAAAAATGTTCCTCTCTTCTAACATCCATATTTTCTCTGGGTGGTCTGCCATAGAGGTCTTCAGTATGTTGCTCTGGAACTGGCCTCATGTTGTTGTAATCTTTACCAATAGCACCTCTGTTTTGGCCAGTTTGCTAGAACAGGAGACAGTTTATGCTTCTTATATGCTTAAGTGTACAAGCAATATGGATTTATTATTTCACATTAGTCTGCATGTCATGAACACATACCAAAGCCTTTGCAGCCTTTCTGGCCTTAAATTCTCTCAACACACTGCAGAGTCGATCCTTCAGGAAGTTGGCCTCATCCTCATTTTCAATTTCAATGTTTTTCTATAGGGGAAAAAAACATGTTTTCTCTTCCTTAATTCAGGACAATTGGTTTAAGAATCATCTCCAAAAATAAATCTTACCAGCATCTCAAAGACATCCCCCGTACTTTCAGAACGCTCCACTAGCGGCTCCCTTTGGTAGATTTCAGTTTTATGGCCCTAAATCACATATGAATATATTGAATTTAACACAAGCTAATGATCTGACCTTGGTGATTAGTTATATAGCATTTAGCTTTAAGGTACTGGAGAACTATGCATAATGCTGATATCTATCTATACTCATCGTTATAGCCCAAGAAAAAAAAGTGTCTTTGACAGATACACAATTTTGAAAGACAAAAATGGTCCAATGTGCCCATTTATAGTTATATGTAAAGTTACAGATTTAGCCCAATACTGTTGACAGTACAGTGGACAAACATAGTAAGACATTTTTTATCACAATTACAATGAAAAATGGCTTACTTTATGAGAATCAGTCTTTTGTGGTTTCAGTTCTCGTATTTCAGGCCTCAGTGATGGAAACTTGGGATCTGTTGGTTCATACTCATTACAGAGCCTTAAAAGTAAAAATAAGGTTTCAATATGTATTATTTAGTGCAAATTTTTTTTGAAAAACACTCACATTTTTTGGGCAGCTTCAAGTTCCTCCTCTGTAGCATCAGAGAAGCGACTCTTTCTTTTTCTTACAATTGGCTCTTCACAACTGGACCCGCCTTTGAGGAAGCGCATAAATGGATCGGGAATGTCAGACATTTTCCTGCTCAAGTCTCCAGATCTGGATGGGCTTGCTCTGCTTGGCCCAGGGGTTGACAATGTTTCTTCTGGACGCTCTAATGCAACAGCACCATGCCTGTAATCTTGCATTATTTTGTAGATTTCATGTGGGCTTTTGCCATCTGAAGATGTAGAAAAACTGCTCTGGCTGGTTGCTGGTCCAGTTTCCCTTCCTGATCTCCTGATATGCTCATGCTGATGGGAATCAATGTTATGAGACCATTGCTTAGTCTTGGCCTGTTTTTCACGTCTGAGTTCTTCAGTATAAAATTCCTTCAGAACATCTTTTTGAATGCGTGGCTCTTGATAATCATCAGCATAAGCCTCTTCTCTTTGACTGTGGCTATATTGTCTCCTATCTTGATCTTGAAGCCCAAATATATTAGGGAAGTCTTCTCTACTCCCGTGATCATAAGTGCTGTTGTAATCCCTGGGAAAGTCTAAACTATCCCCATCTTGTGAGTAAGATGAGATGTACATTTCTCTGTCACGGAGTGGTGCTCTGTCAGCTAAAGTATCTTCATATCTATCCTGCCCAAAGTCAGATTTATCAGCCCACTGCCTCCCTGGACCTTCAGGATAGCTCCCAAATTTGGGCACGGTTTCTCCCAAGTCTTGTGCGTAACTTGAACCCTGCCCATTATGTGGTCCACCTACAAATTAAAAGATATTTAAAACAGAAAGTATAAAGTATAAGTTAAAGTATATTGGCAATCCAACCGGGGAATATCCAACCTTGAATGGAAAATCTTGGAAAAGAACGTCTTGTCTTGTTAGACAATTGCTGGAGAGACAAAAGAAAAAAAAAAAAGATATTTACTTTTAACCTTTAACTGACTACTACAACCCTTAGAATAAGGAATCTTGTTGAACCTTTGGTTTTCCTGTTCCTTCTTGTCTTTCTGCAATCTCTGCTTTGGCTCGTATCAATTTCCCCGCTATGGTTTGGGGTCTCTGAGGATCCCAGTTGACCAAGTCAGGACGATTTTTTTCCTAACTCGAAAAGATAATACTTAGAGTTAAATCTTTATTGTGCATCAACTCTAAACAAAAAATGAACCATTATTACCAGGTATTTTTGTCTGTGTTTACGTCCTATCACGTGCTGAACAGCTTCTGTGATATATGCATGAACCTTGCAGAGTGTACAGTTGTACCTGATGCCTGAAAATTCACAATTATCACCAGGTACTTCAAATAAATAGTCCAAGCCTGCAGGAAAGGCAAAAAACAAAAACCTTTACAATAATGTGGAGAGTTTTGGAAGTTTCAAAGAAAAAATATTTACCAATAATGGGTTCATCAATTTTCAAGTATTCAAGATACTGAATGATGTCCTCAAAGACTGGCACAATTTGTTGCCTGGTGATCTTTCCTATATGTTAAAATTAGACAATTAGAAATGCAAGACCCATTAAAATTAGCACTTCAATTACCAATATTAAAAATGTTTGCTTTCAAAGAGGCATTGTGTGTCAAAAATATACTTACAGGACATTTTCAAGACAAAAAAAAAAAAAACAGATCTACAACATAAGCAGTCTTTGTTACAACATGCACAATAGGGATAGCCTTTCAGCAAAGGGAGTCCTGGCCAGACCAAGCTAAAGCCTAACAGAAGGTCCTCGGCACCGCCCTGTGGCGCCCCCCTTTTCCTGACAGTTGCCCCCAGAAGCATTGAAGGATGAGTCAAATGCAGGACAAATTTACCTATAGGAACAATGAAATACCATAATCTATTTCAACTTTAATGCTTAATTTTAAACACATACTATTCAGATTTAGAATTGTAAACCAGAAAGTGTTGATGAAAATGATCCAGTGGGAGGAAGCTGGAAGTCTGAGATAGGAAAAAGGGGTGGAAGTCAATACATTCCAATTGCTGTTTTAAATGTACTGAAATTTTGAAGTCTTCTTTGTCTCATGAAGTCTTCTTTGACTTGCTTTTGCTACATGAAGTAAAAAAAAAGGTTATTTATTAATAGCAATATATGCTAGTTATTGTAAAAAGGAGACAACTAAGATGTGTTCATCCATACATAACACAGAGTTGAAACAGCTCATGAAGAAACTGTCTACATGAAGACTAGAGATAATCCTCTGCTTGTCCTTCACCGCTCGGTGGTGAACTCAGTGATGGATCCATTGCAGTTCGCTTACCAGCTTGTGCACAACTGCCTTGTCTCACCTGAAGAGGCCTGGCAGTGCTGTGAGAATTCTGCTCTTTGATTTATCTAGTGCCTTCAGACCCATCCAGCCGATGCTCTTGAGGGACAAGCAGGATACTGGACTATCTAACAAACGAGCCCCAGTTTGTGAGAGGCTTCATGTCTGACCTCCTGGTCTTCAGTATGGGGGCTGCCCAAGGAACCATCATTGCGCTCTTCCTTTTCACTCTCATTACTGTAGACTTCAGACACCACACAGATAGTTGCGTCCTGCAGAGGTTCTCAGACAATTTATCAGCCTCATCACAGACAATGGCAACAACCAAGTACAGAGGACTAAAGTGGGACTTTGTGGACTAGTGTCAACAGAAACACCTCCTCATCAGCACAGGAAGACCAAAGAGATGGTGGGAGACTGACAGACCCCACTCTGCCCCATCACCAGTGAACATCCAGGGAAAGGACATTGAGTGGAGAATGAGTACAGTGTCACTGTTCATTTGAACAAAAAACTGTACTGGACTTACAAGTCACCACATAAATGCACTGAAGGGTCAAGGAAGGCTCCACCTCCTGAGAAGATTGCAGTCTTATGAGTGAGGGTCTCTTCTGAGGACCTTCTCACTGACATCAACCATTGTGTATGGAGTGGTCTGCTGCATCAGCAGCATCATGGAGAGGGGGAGAAATAAGTTGGACAAGGTCATCAGAATGTCCAGCTCCACTGTCCTATGGACTGGAGTGGGGGACAGAATGGTACTAGCTAAACGAGACCATGAGTGTCACCCCGAGAGGATGTCCTGTCTGCTCTAGAGAGCAGCTTCGGTGACAGACTGATCTACCCTTACTGTGTGAAGAGGTTCCACTTCACCTGCCATTTATTCTTGTCCATATGTTGTACATAAATATCCAAACTATTTTATCAATTATAAGTATACAGTATTCTAAAATATCAAGTTACATTACTAGAGAAGTCCATTTTTATTTTTGTTTGCTTTAAGAAAAAATGAATACATAAAAAAATCTCCTGTCATTCTTGTGCCCCGCATTGCAACACTAGAATGTCCCCATCATGGGACAAAAAGGTCCCCTTATCCTATATTTCATTTTGAATTGTCAATTGCTATGGCAATGGTCAACCATTTTTTCTGAAACCCCTGGTTTGGAGGCTACCCCATTTAGTAGCCATTTTATATTCCATTCTTTGTTAAATTGGCCTTTCCTAATCCTGTAGTTTAGAATTACGCATGGTACATTAAAGCATGGGGAGAGCTGGCACCAAAGTCAGGTCCCTTAAAATTTCCAAAGATTTTATTGTTTTGTTGATTTTTTTCCACCAAGATCATTTCTCTGCAGCTTTCTTAAAAGCTTTTCTTCTGAGTCGACTGTCCCAACTTCTGTCTGAGACTGTTTAGGTAACCTCCCCATCATGTAGACAAACCTTATGTGATAGAGTAGAATCCAATAACTTGCCTTCCAGGTACTTGTGATGTAAGCAAGAACCACTCACAATCTGTCCATTTTGTGTGTTCTACATCTGCCATGGTACAGACAACACCACTAGGCACAGGCAACTCGGGGTCATATGAGGAAGCAAAGTTAATTTCCTTTTAAAGAGAAGTGATTGCCATCACCACAGTGAACTGAATTGCAGTCTGCTATTGTTGCCTTTTCGTGTGTCCAGAGGAGTTCATGTAGGCAATTGCACTACACATTAATAACGGTACTGTGATAATTCAAATTCACTCACTGGGTCTCTGCCTAATGATCAAAGGCAGGGATTATGGGATAAAGAAATTACAGCATTGGAGTGTAATGCACCCAATAGAAATGTATATATTGAAGCTCATTACGAGGGTTGTAAATCCAGAGTCTCTTAATTAGACACACACAAAAAAATACAGATTTTATAGTATATGAACAATCATATTTCACATTACATGTCACCTGAAAGTGAAAAAAACCTTTTTGGTGTACGGTGGAAAAAGTGCTCAAATTTGTGTCCATTATATGGAAGCAACTCATGAGCATTGAGCAAGCTTCATTGACAAGGAAAGTAATTTAGTATTTTACTCTAAAAAAATAAAATAAAATAGTAATTGCCACATCTGCCAAAGAAAAAAAAAGTATTAAAAGTATTAAAAGCTTACATGTGCTTTTTATGTTGATAAAAATGTCCATAATTTTAATGGGGTTTGAAGCCTTCACAAAGTCTTTGCCACATCTCTAATATTGATATATGATATTTATGTACATGATGCAATTCCATACAAGAACAGCTTCTTAAGTGAAGCAGGTTACTCTTATGCTTTTTCTTCTGAGTTTGTGATACAATACTTTGTGCCAATCAGACAGTTACATGCTGTCTGAATATAATGATAAAGTTCTAATTATAATATATATTACAAAATTTAAATAATTTACCAGAATAAAGTAGAGCATCCTGCCTGTTCAAATACTGTGCAAGTTAATGCACTAGCAACTCAGGTTCAGTTTTGATTGTAGTTACCTTTTTAAAAGCAATAAGCACAATCTACTTACCCTACCTTTTAAAAGACTGCTTCTTCACAGTATCCAAGGTGCAAATAGGTGCAAATGCTTAAACTCAATTCTCAAGTTTGGCAAAAACCAAATGGGGGACATATCTTACCAGATGTTAAAATGACTTACCCTCAGCAATCAAGGCCTCCTCATTCTGCCAGGAATAAAAGAAGAATCAACAAAATTAATTCATTAAGAACTATGTTGATCTGAAACATAATTTACATTTTCATTTATTTTCAATTTGTGCTTTAAAATATAAAAGCACAAAGAGCCATACTCTTCTTTAAAATTGTAAAAATTGTAAAATAGATTGTTTTTTTAATTTGTGTAAAGTTGCTTTTAAGCAAAATGATCTTCCCTCCTGTGGGCTCACCCCCTGCAGAGGGGTTCATAGGGTCTGGGTCTGGTGCACAGTGTAATGGGCAGCGTGCTGCCCCCGCGACCCAGCCGGATTAAGCGGGAGAAGATGCATGGATAGATGGATGGATCTTCCCGAGTGTATTAAATGAATAAGGGTTTGTAATGTCACAAACCACAGAGCCAATGAGGCTCAAATTGTGAAAGAGAGAAAAAAAAAAAAAAAAAAAGTTCTTTTTTTATATTTATAATGCGCTCTTAGTAGATGGATCCAAAGTGTCCTGAAGGTTCTGAGTGCATGGCAACCCCAAAAATAAGAAGAATCAGAGAGTGACAAGAGAGGACAACCAAGAGGAGCAGACATTTAACGGAGCAACTAAAAAGTAATAACCATTTATTTCAAGACAATTTGAAAGCAGAAGGCTGTATAAGCAGCAACCACTGTCCAGTCAATGGCTCCCATAATTGTTGATGAAAATCATATCGCTTAGATTTAGAAACGGTTACAAGACTGACACTCATTTAAAAGAGGGTGTTGCATTATTTTTACTGTGGGTGAAGATAAGCTGAATAATAATTGTGCATTCAGTGGGAGATGATTGATAAATATGCACACTGATACAAAAATACAGTTATGCAATGTTTAAGGTTGCAAAAGATTTGCCACCAACCATACATGGCATAGTAAAATAAAAAAATTCCATTGTTCCACTTAAGATTAAACTGAGCTGTCTGAAAAAGTTTCAGACACACAGAAAATGTATGATACTTTCAACTACTGCACCCCAGAATAATCATGAGGCAAGGATGTCTTTAGAATTATGAAAGAATATCAAAGGGGGTCATCAAGTTGCACCAATCTCAAAAATGTTTTTATCTCATGAGATGAGAGAAAACCTTTTGGGTACCAAACTGTGGATTCTGGTGTGATAAAGAGTGGACAAGATCTTCTGACACATTTACTGAATAGAAATAATGTTGAGGCAAGGCCAAAGAGGAGTGAAGTAGCATCCTACAACTCTATGAGGCTGAAGCCAATGCTGAGATCCTCAGGTGGAGCCCTGATAAGACATGGTACCAGGTGAGGAATGACTGATAAGGACCTGGATAGAATAGCACACTCACGGCACCAGTGGTAGATGGAGGGAGTTTGTTGACAAGACAGAAGGATAAAAATTATTCCTGAAGACTTGGCAGAGATAGGCATCATTGAGGAGCTGTCACATGCCCAACCAGGGATAGGAGGTAAAGATTGTCTAAATAAAGTGATAATAACTAATGCTTACAATTTACCACAGATCTTATGATCTGCCGTCTTGATTCTTAGATGCCTGATGAGTGGCATGTTAAACAAACAAACTGTATCAGGACTAAATAAACTTAAAGTAAATTAAATTAAATTAAAGGTTAGACAGTCATGTAAACTCTGAATCAAGTAAATTTCAGAGAAGACAGATAATTATAGTCATTAGTGCTACAACAAATACAAATTGGGTCCCAAAGTTGTTTTTTGAAAATAATACTGCAGTACCATTTAAATGGTACAAAGTATAATGCATGCCTACATTAACTTTATTGTTAAAACATAACATCACATAGGTGTATAAGCAATTGCAGTACCTTTAAATGTCCCGCAGAAGTCACGTGTAATTTGTACAAAGTTTCCCCCCTGATGGATTTGTTGCAAATCTGTAAAACACGAATATATAATATTAACACTGAATAGCTAACTTAAATCAAAGTATACCGAAAATACTTGCCATTTATGAGGTCTCGATGATATCATAGTTAGACTACTGACTACTTTTTTTCAACTATATAAATGCATAAGGCAACAATAGCATTTATGCAAAATAAAGACGCCTCCCGCACAAGCTCCATGCAGGAGTACGCTTTTGAAACGTATACGCCGCACTTACCTCGCAATTAATAAAATCGATGTCAGTGCTTTCTTCGTAAGGTGTTTCGAAGTCCATCTTCAACTATTTAAACTTTGCACGTCTTAAATGATTATGAAAGAAATCTGCAAGGGTGAGCAACCAACTACTAGCTAGCTGTTTACACTAGCTAGTTTAGCACGTACGTAGGGCGACGTCGAACCAAAGTAATTTAATATTTAGAGGTTAATTTTATTTACCACACTGTGGTGGTCAAGCAAATTAATATGATCTCTAAACAATGCCTCGTCTTGTTGTTTGAGATCCTAATCGATAGAGCTAACCAAAATCTGAGCTTCCTCAGCCGTCGTGTCGCGTTCATAGACTGTATAAAAAGTGGACTAAGCGAGTGTGACGTCACCCATAGTGTTCAGCACCGCTCAAATGAGGCTCGCGATGCTAACGGCTACAGGAGCGAATCTGGAGCCAGGCTCTATGTTACGAATAGGATTTTTTTGGCTAACAAAATAGCGGAAAAAAAATTCAGGATCATGTAGAGCGGGTTAATAAGAACATTTTAAGACCAAGATGAAGAGGATCACTGCAGCAGGTCCAGAGAGACGAGTGACAAGATCCTAATGTAAGTCAATGGGAGCCAGAGTCAGAAGGAGCCGGAAGAGCCTCCTGTCGGACTTCCTATTTGGCATGCGGCGGCTAACGCGTTAGCTATGTCCATTCATATATACGGTCTATGGTCGCGTTACGTTTATATGGGACTACTACGGGAGCCCGTTTGGACAAGACAACCAACCTCTCACTCTCAAGATCGTCTCAATAAGCGTAAATGTAAATACTTTGTAGGTGGTAATAGAGATTAAGAGCAATCTAATTTATCCAGTGAACTAAAGACTGACTTCAAACATTTTGCAGTAACTTTGTTTCATACTGTGACTGGCCGTTTCAGGCTTTCTGAATGATTTACTACTTTGCCTGTAACATACAGTATGTATGTATGTATGCATGTATGTATGCCTATATAGCCTACTAAGATGTGATAATACAAATTCCATGTCACTTGTAAGACTGACATTAAAAAATGTTATTTGGAAATCGAAAATGCCACCTAATGGATCAGATTGCAATGACATCTTATCAAAGTGCAACTTAACTTACAAGTTTTATTTGGTTTTGATACGCTGTTTTCTTATGCAAAACACCACTTAGTAAATTTAGCTTTACAGGCACATGTCAAGCTTCTAGTGGCACCTACATCTGGCAGAGCTAAAATGACGCACTTGGCAGTAGACATTAACCTCTTTCACTTTTCACTTTTATATGAAAAACAATCTAACAAACAATTCACCAGTCAAATTCAAACATACTTACAGGTGAGCACATCTGCAGAAACTATGTAGTACATACAATTACATAGGCTACAATGGTTAAGGAACCCTTACATGACAGCATTCATGTTAAGCTGGCCATCACGACATATCAAACAAAGATGTCCAATCTTCATACATGATCCAGAAATACATTATTGACAGTTGTTTTTGCACACTAAAAAGCAAACAGCTTAACATGACCTTAACATAAAATACTGCAGATGATGATCAAATGAGGGGTTATGAGGACATACAGTACAGCAATGTGTAATAATGAATAAATGCATTAGAAAAAAGACCATCTCACTGTACTTATGCTTTTGCATTTAGTTGTAACATGATAGTTGAAAATATGAATTGACACACAACTCAAATCATTCAGATAAAACCAAAAGATGTTATATATGACAGGAATAAGCTGTGACAGGTTGAGATGTTTTAACAGCAGTAAGTGGGGAGTCAGTTCAGAGTTCTAAAGCCTTCATGGAAGCTTATTGATACGGGAGCGCAGCTCTTTCCGGACCTGGGTAACTTGTGCCAGTTTGCGTTTATAATCCTACAAAGAAAAACATTAAGCATTAGTGCTTACAGCTTAAAAGACAGTATCCTAACACCACAATTTAAAGTTTCTTACATGACATCATTAATCAAAACAATCTATACAAGCTGAACAAGTCACTTTATTTGCACATTCAAAGAATACATTTCATTCAGAAGAAAATAAAGGTGATATTGCTTTAAATAAAAATATTTTACATTGTTCAGATAAAATCTACCTAATGCAGCCATTTGGGTGTTTATTATTAAGGTCATTAAGTAGATTCAAGATTCATTTTAAGTAGTTTATGAGGTGAATCATTCAAATTTTTGCATAAAGTAAATTAAATCAGTAAATAATGCTTTGAAGGAAAGATAAACTTTTTCTTTTTTATGAAGAAAATTTATTTAATACATGAGCAATTTTCTAAATGCAACAAAAAATTTACGCACTTCAAGTTTTTGCTCATTCTGAGCAAGGCCATCTTTCTGACTTTGAAGAAAGGTTGTTAGTGTGCGGGTCAGTTGTCGTCGATCATCAATCTCTGCCGCCAAACGACCACTGTAGTCTGCTAGCAACATGCAAGCCTCCTCAACGAGACGAGAGAGTCTCTCCCCCGACTCTTTATCTGAAAGACCAAAGCACAAAGCAGTGGTGAGGGCCATTTTGCATAATATTACTGGCATTAGCCAATAATGAGACAGATTGTGGAAGACACAGCACATCTGTCTTCAAACTCGAGACTAAAATTTATTCTCATCATCCATCAAATGTGGTGGCACCTGTGATCCTATGAAGCAGTGACGTGTCCTGTACTTCAGCAG
>KN500055.1:0-11226 GCA_000787155.1 Scartelaos histophorus | reverse complement strand
GGTGGGGTGGTTTTTGGGTGGGGTGGATGGGTCTGTGGGGTTGGGGGAGGGGGCGTATGGGCTGGGTCTTGTTCTGGTCTTGGTCTGGTCTTTAGGATGGTCTTGGGGGCTCTGGTTTGATGTGGTGCAGCCCAGGATGTGGAGAGGCTGATGGACCATGTTTAGGTTCAGGGTGTGGTACTGCACAGAAACAGATCTCAGTCAAAACAGTACTGCGTTTGAGGTATAAATATACACTTTTAAAAAGGTAGCCATGCACTGTATCTAACCTCATGCAGTATTCATTTACTTATTATAGTATACACATTAAAGGGCCTGTATTATGCAATTTTCTGATCCGCACGTGTAGAAACTTAATGTAGTTTTCTCATTACAATCAGACCTGCAGTTGTGTTTTGTTTCAATCACATGTTTAACACACAAACCTGCACACTTAGGCCGAGTTATTCTCTCGGAAATGCTCTGTTCCACCTTGTGATGTCATGTGGTAATACAGGACGTACTTCACTTTAAACTCCACACTTCACTAGAATCATTTGGATAATTTCACCCCTGGAACTGCAAATCTCAATTGTCTCTTGTGAGCTTTAAGCCACATAAAAACAAACACTTTTTTCACTACTCTCACTACAGAGAACAGAGTGGAGTTTTGCATCACAGTGAAGGTAACAAATATCATGCTGATACACAATTACATTGCTGAGTAATAATATACTCTTACTAGTCTGACCAGCATCAGGACAATGAGATTTACTGCTTTTGATATAGAAAAACACTTAATATTCTGCAGAACTGAGTTAATCATGTTGGCCTCCACAATATTTTCTGTTTCTCATGTGGCACCATGGAAAAAATAATTGCCCACTCCTGACTTAAGGGTTTTGGTGATGGTTTTAGTTCCCGTCACTGTTTAAAAATCAGGTGCCACAGATGTAATAAAGTAAATACAGATGATTGAAAATATTCCTGCTCACAGTGTGTCGTTGGTCAGTCTGTGTGGTTGGTCAGCACAGACACACCACCCTCTGGAGGCAAACACAGGAACTACTTTAAATGCACAAGCAAATGTAGTGTCCAAAAAATACACTGAAGAGTAATGCTACTTCAAAATCAGTGCTTGAAGCGGTCCAAGAAATGACTCATGTAAGAGTAAAATATTTTGGAAAACTACAACTCAAGTAAGAGTAACTTAAATGCTAAACTAAATCAGATGAGACGGAGCTGCAAAACACAAATATTCAAAATCATTTCATATTGTCACAAAGATTTGGACACTTTAGACATACAGTAGGAAGAGGAAGCACAACTTTTACTCAAGAGTATTGTTACTTCAATACAAATGACTCAAGTAGGAGTAAAAGTATGCTGCTAGAAAAGTACTCTATGAATTTTCTTTAAAAAGTCACTCAAGTGAATGAAATGAGTAAGTTTAACTGTATGAAAATCAAACTCTAAACAATCAGAGTGTTATTAAAGTGTGACACTAAACATATCCATCTCCATGGAAACTGTTTTAGCAATACAAATGTCTATATTATAGTACAAGTTTCATACTATACAGTGGAACCTTTTAGCTACATAATAGTTTCATATACAAGCAAGTTTTTTTCAGTTTGGTTGTGCATGTGAGAGGGCTCGTTCTCCACAAATCCGACTCAGGGTCTCACCCGCTTGTTCCATACTGTATCTTTAAAAACTTTAAGCTTTTAAAACATGTTAGAATCTTGTTTGGAGTTTAAAAAACCCAGTGGAGGACTTCCTGTATTACCACATGACATCACCAGGTGGAACTGAGAGAGAAGAACAGTAAATCTGCAGGCTCCGTTTTAAACTTGTGAATGAAAAAACAACTCCATGCATATAAAATAGATCAGAAAACTGGCTAATCTGGGCCCTTTAAACAAAAAGAACAGATCCTTTGGACAAAATGTGAATGATTTTTTTACTGAATGAAACGTGAGCTGTGTTCCCTCCATCTGCATTCAATCGTCACATGACCACAAACATTTTCATATTTTTGATTTCTCTGAAGCAGAAACAGAAGAGCCCAAAGACTTTCAGCTGTAAAACATTGCACACGTTCACTTTAGAGACACTTCAGACGACCGTTCTGGTGTCTCGGAAAATTTAAACTTTAAAATATGAAGTTTTTACATGATTTACTGAAATCAATCCTATACTTTACTGGGGAAAAAATACAACAGAGAAAACATAGCCACACACATTTATACACCAGAGTTCGCCAACGCTAAGGGAGAGTGAGAATGACAGAATGACAGTATTCAGTGTCAAATATGGGATGTAATAACTTTAATTAAGGATGTTCATGTCATTTTTGGTAAATTTACACTGCAAAAAAGCTTGGCCAAAAATGTAACATAGAAACACTTAAAATCAGAAAATGACTTAAAGTGAAAGTATCTGTCCATGGAACAAAATCATTTGGCTTTCATTCGTGAGTGGCATAGTTAAAGTCACACCTCGGAACATTCTCCATGGAGATAGATGCGTACAGCGCTTATGACACACAAAAAAGAAAACAGATAAACAGGAAATACTTATGCACATAAATGGACATAGGCACCCCTCCAGCCTCCTCCTTCCAAACAGGACTGAAAACCATGACATCATTTATTTGACAAGAATTTATGATCGACACTTAACATTTTTACAAAGGCAAAATCCACATGTTGAGGTTATATTGGTGTAGTGATGCTGAGTGGTAATGAGATCCCCTTTTTAATTTCTCTTACAAGATTCATTCTGCATAAAAAGGACAAGAGCAATGTGATATGAAAAGTTACATCATTAATATTCTAGACATTTACATTTTCATTTTTTGGGTACATAAATAACTATGATCTTTTTGTAAACATGAATGTTGTGCTAAACAATACTTAGTGTGTGTACTAAGATATTTTGAGGCAGCTATGCAGGACATCACCGACCACCACACCAGGTAAACAATGAAACAACATTTAGCGGTCATTTTAGAAGGGGAGGGGCACCCTACATGGGGCTTGAAGCCAGAGCCGGTTCAGACCTCCATGGGGCCCAAAGCAAAATTCTGCCAAGGGGCTCCAACTGAACTCAACAGTTGCACCTGACACCCCAGAGCTTCCCCTCACCTCACTAAAAAAAACTTGTGCAAAATATACATCAGGCTACTATTAATTCAGCGCCATCAAATTACTGCACTGCATACTGCATTTAATTTCATATTTCAAATGTTCGCACAGATGTCATATATTGTTTATTAAAAAAAGATATAATAATAAAAACATAACTCACTTGTAGTACAAACTTAAAGGCATCAGCCCAGTAAGAGTTGATTTCTTTTATTCAAAATGATGCAGCTTCATATTAGCATATTTGGGGTCTAAAGTTGATGACGTGTGTGCCAGAAGAAACACTGATCGAGATGCCGGACTGAACCCGGACTGAACCCGGACTGAACCCGGACCAGTGCTCGAATTACGTGGGAGCCAGTGGGAGTGGAGCTCCCATGAAAGGTTTCACGAGGACCCCCTCGAAAATGAGATGGTGAAACATCTCAAGGGGCTTATCCTCTAAATAAATAAAGCAGCAAAATCAATTATCTTAATTAGTCATAATTAATCATAAATAAAACCAGGGTTCGAATTATCATTTTGACCCTAAGGGTCTCTGTCTAGAACAAATAAATAGATACAAACCCCTTTCTGATCGCCGTGCGCCCATAACTTTGAGCTGAACATGTTAAATGAGCTGAATGGCTGCATTTCAGCACCAAACTGCAAACAATCCACAGTTAAGCTGAAATGAAATGTGAGCTATAAAACTGTAAAAACAGTCATTTCAATAGCAAATCAATCATGCGCATTCAACAGGTCTGTCTGCTGTGTATGTGCGCAAAAACATCTCTTGACCCTGGTCCAGGAGAGCACGTCTGCTTTTATTTAGGCCAGAGGTCTGCAGCCCCCAGATACTCGTCCGCGAAAATGCGAGCGCGGACCTCACCTTCTGTTGTTCTGACTGTGCCTCCTCCTTGTCCCGTAGGCCGCACGGACCACGCTTCTACATCACAACTAAAACCAGCACTAAACCAGGATTAAAATATTATCGAACATAAAACCGGACCACTGATTAGGCTTCTTGCGCATTTTAGTGTTTAGTTTTTATTTATTTCAGATAGAGACCCCCTTAGGGTCAAAATGATCATTCGAACCCTGACTACAGTCTAAACCAGGACTACTCTTGGACTCGAGAGTGATGGAAGGAACAGCCGGTCCTTTTGCCTGTGGTAAAGGTCTGCACCGCGCGGGACAGAATTTTCAGTCCCGCTCTCTCCCGCTCTCGCCCGCTCTCGCCCGCACCCACCCGCACCCACATTGTGTGGTCCCGTCCCCGCTGTTAAACACAAGTCCCTCCCTCCAGAGAAGGCCTTTACCTGACAGTCAGGCTGTTTCTTCCTCCTTTCACACTGAGGGGAAAACCCCGCTTCACTGTAGCCTGTTAAACCTGGGGCCTCTATAGGATTGCTGGGCCCTACGCAGCGTGTGTAGTGTGCGTACTGGTGCGTACTGGGTGAACCGGCACTGCTGGAGCGTTCTGAGCGGCCGCTTCAAGAACTTCAAGTTCCCACTATCACATTAGGGCAGGATTAACACAAACAGATATTCTCAATTAAACAGCTCCACTACTTACATGCTCCACGTATAAAACGGGCAGAAAAGCCCCGGCTCCGCTCCTACTGCGTACGCACCTGTGTCTACTCTGCAATCAGTGACGCTCTGAGCCACGCACGGTGACGTTAGGGTGCATTCACGGGAACACCGAGGTACGATATTTACATTTTCACCCGGTTACACTGGACAAATCCTTACGGACATGTTGAGCCATCAACAGTTTTTCATGTCATCTACAAATATATCATAAATTATACTTTTTGTGAAGCCCAAATACTTTAAGGTTAGAAAACTGTATTTTTCATCCTTCTTCACAGAGAAGCAAAGTAAATATGATTTGTAACATGAAAATTCAAAATTGCTGCTTATTTTTTGTTATAATGTCATAAAACTATTGCATTAGTTCTGCTCGTCAGTTAATCATTGTAAATATATGATGTTAGCTTCATTTTGCCTCCACTTGCTTCATTCCAAAATTTTAAACATTCTGATGACAGAAGATTTGAAAGGGTCTGTAAACCCTGCTCTGCATTTGCTCCTATAGCTGCCATCCTCAGTGAGCTTCATTTGACTGGAGCTGAACGCTGTGGGTGACGTCACACTCCCTTAGTCTACTTCATTATACAGTCTCTGGTTGTGTCTCACTGTTGCCTTTGGAGCTAGATCTGTTTAATGCTGTACTGTGGAACATACCAAGCAGAACGGCAGCATCTCCATGGTGATACTCCATGATGATACAACAACTCCATGGAAGTTACACAGTGCACTTTTAAATGGCATGTTCCAGCTTGTTCAGGTGGTCTCTGCGTATAGGGCGTGTTTCCTGTGTGCATTCTCACAGTGGTTTAAACATAATTAAAATCCCAATCTCTCCCAAACAAAGCACAGAGTTTAATGACAATCTTCATTCTCCAGAGCCGAGACTTCCGGCTTCTCCCGCTCCTTAAAAATCCCAGTCGGAACCATGCCTCAGTTCTCCTGCATACTTCACACTGTAAATCACCAGTGTCACTCCCATAAAGCAGGCCTGACTGAGCCCCACTCTCACCACGCCATGTCTCACCAGATTTCACACTCCCAACGCCAACTCCAGTGTTTTGGTTTTGCCCACTGGGACAGATTACAGGGCCTATGGTGTAAGATAGAACACATGAACCAGGAGCCACAGAGAGAATGGAGCTTTCAGTCTGAAATATGTTTATTTTGTCATTGATAAAATAAGTTTAGAGAGGGATGTGTGGTTCAAATTTCTGTTGTAAAGGTTTTATATTACGTCAAATTGACTTGGGACATTTAAGTCATGTCATAATGTTGTTTCCTCCCCCAAAACAGACTTGAAGTTGTGTTTTGTTTCATTTTTGAGTAACCCTTTATTATTAGTCTGTGTACATCCCCAAACCTCTAAATGCTCTGTTCCACCTTGTGATGTCATGAAGTGGTAGTTTTCCAGTGAACAGCTGCATTTCCTTTTAGTTCAGGAGAGACAATTCCAGAGGTGAAATGAACCAAATGAATCTAGTGAAGGTGAACACTTCCTGTTTTCCCACATGACATCACAAGGTGGAGCAGAGTGTTTTCAGTTTGAGAAGAACTCAGCCTGAATGTGCAGGTTTGTGTGTTAAACGTGTGTGAATGAAACAAAACACAACTCCAGGTCTGTTTGTGATGAGGAAACTACATTAGAACATAAATCAGAAGACAGCACAACATGGGAGCTTTAATGCCTTAGTGTGGAACATTCCAGGCAGAGCGATAACATCTCCATGAAGATACAAATATAAATGCACCTGAAGTACACTGTTAAAGCTCCTATATTCCCCTATTTTATCATCTATATTTTAATGTTTGTTCCTCATATCTATGGACTGTAGAAAGGTCCAATTTTCTTTTATTTCTCTAAATTAGAACCCTGTATTTGGTTTCATGTCTGGCCAAAATATTTGGGTTCAAATCTTATGCAAATTTATTCATATTTAAAGGTTGCTGAGAACACTTGAACATTGTGAACCAAATAAATAAGGAGGATTTGAATAATTTGCCATTTTATTCTGTAAACACAAACTGAAACTTACATAAAAGTGACTGAGAAAGTTCATAAAAGTTGCTTAGAAAGTCCATAAAAAGTTACTTGAAAACGCAAAATTAGTCAATTTCCAGGAAACTTCATGCAGCTTGAGCAACATCTAAAACATCTCATTTTCCTTCAGATTTCTTCCTAAATCTTCTTTTGGACGCTCAGACCTAATGAGGGTTCTAATCAAAGTTCTCTGAAACTTTATTTTTTTTACCAGCCTTTGATGGACCACCCTTATGGTTGGGATGCACCAGGTTTTTTACACCATATGCAGCAGAATATGTGGCAGAAGATGTTCCAGAAGAAATACTTTGAGGGACCATTTCATCCCAGAGTGGATTAAGAAAGAAGCCTCCTCTCCTGTTGTGCTCCACTGGTTCCCCTGGGCTCTGCTGTGATGCTGCAGGACACAGAGGAGAAACACTTTTAGCTCTTGCACAGGATCTGCTGACCCTCCCTGACCAGTCCTCCTGTGAAACTTCACTCAGACCTTTGAGACACAAAGGACACTGCAGCCACACAATAAAATGAATAACCTATCTCTGTCTCTCTCATCACAAACATATCTGGAGGTTTTTAATGTTATTTTTGGTGTGTTTCATTCACGCTAAATCTAAGGTAAAAGGAGCTGTTCACTTGAAAACTACTGGGTCATGACATCACAAGGTGGAACAGAACACTTAGAGCTTTTGACATTTAGGCAGACTAATAAGAAAGGGTTACTCAAACACGTGAACGAAACAAAACACAACTTCAGGTCTGTTTTTGAGGAGGTAATGACATTCTAACATGACTTGACCCTCACTAGAGTCAGTTTCACTAATATAGGGCTTTTGAAAACAGTCGAATAGTTTGTATTTGTGTTGTATGAAAGTGTGTGCCCTCCATGTGAAGCCGGAGGGTCTGTGCGTGCGTCTCTGCAGCGGGTACAGCGGGTACATGTGTTTGAGTGGGAGGAGTGGGTCTGTGGTAAGAGCGTTAGCTGCCTGAGGTTTGGCATTTCAGTAACTGTCAAATACTGCCACATACTTCCACTGTCTTCATTGTCTCGAAGAAAGTATCTCTGAAGACTTGACGATTGCACAAGGGCCGCTCTCAGTCTCCGCTCAGCTCAGTGGAACATGTATTTTTAAATCTAAGATATAAGTGTGTTTCTTCCATTGGAAAGGTGGAGACGTGTAGATGGCGGTGGGTTTGTGGAGGTTTTGACCTCTAAACACAAAGTGATAAAAGATTCCAGATCAGTGCGTTAAAACTGGGCCAATAAATGAAAGTTTTCCGAAAGTTCAAATTAAGTTGCAAAATCGTCTTGAACTGAAACGCTGAACTTACCTTGAAGATTTTTATATTACGCAAAATGGATTCCTGTGAGCTTTAAGTCATGTTACAATGTTTTACCTCTTCAGAAACAGACCTGGAGTTGTGTTTTGTTTCATTCACATGTTTGAGTAACTCTTTTTATTAGTCTGTCTACTTCTCTAGAGCTCAAAATGCTCTGTTCCACCTTGTGTTGTCATGTTAACAGATCCTTTTAGATTTAGTTTGGACTAATTCCAGGGGTGAAATGATCCAAATGAGTCTGGTGAAGCAGTATGGAGTTTAAAAACACAGCGGAGAACTTCCTGTATTACCACATGACATCACAAGGTGGAACAGAGATCAGAAAATAGTGTAATATGGGCACTAAACTTGCGGCTGGTAGGACTTTTGTTGATTAATCTGTTGATGAGAGCTTGACTGCTGCCACGATTTAACAGTATTTCTGTTACCAAAATATCTTTTTATGTTTCTATAATGATTAATCCTCCAGTTTATGTAAGATCTTTTTATCCAAACCAAATTTTTAAGCTAAAATAGAACTACTGTTGATATCCGTACATTTTCAAGTTTAATGTGGCCGAAAATAAGGGCAAAGTCTCATCCAAAGCAAGTCTATGGAACAGCTGAAAGGATTTGGGTTCAATAACATAAGAAACTTTGCAAAACTCCATAAAAACACTGAAGAATACAGCTCTGATTTGCAGTAAAGGTGAGAAGACTAAATATTCACATTTTTTGTTATTTGTCAACAAAGACTATTTTGGTATTCTAATTGGTCAATTTCTTAATGAAGAACAATGGAATAGTTCATTTGAATCCAGTTTTTGATAAGCTATGACGCCATTTATGTTTTCTTCATGATGGTGCTCTAACACATTTGTGGAGCTCTGTATGTAGATGATCAGGACAGCAGCAGGAGAAATGAAGGAGTGAGTCCGCTGAAAAAATGAGTTGTTTTTTTGTATTTCTATGTAAAAAGCTGCAATCAAGCCGTTAATACAACAAAGCGCCACATACTTTGGGCCCCTGTTATGGAGAGCTGCACATCACTCTAACACTGAGCAGAATTAATAAAATAAAACTGCAGAACAAAGTGCGTCACAATCGGGGTGTTCTGGTGAATAAGTGCTGACAGGAAAAAACTAGAACATGGTTAAAATCTCTGAAAAGTGCATTTTCAGAATAGGTCAGCTTTAAAGCTACAGATTCATCTATAATTCAAAACAAACAGAAGTGAGTTTCTAAGTTGTTGTCGTAAGCTTGGTTCTCTGCTGCAGAAGTCTGTTTCTCTGAGTGACTCTCCTCTTCTACACTTTTACTATTTAAATGATATTCCCCTAATATTTTACATTTCCAAACCTGCCGTATCTGTCCATCTGCAGCCTGCTGTCTGAAGCAGGTGCACGGCCCGGAGCCCCAGCCCGGAGCTCCAGGCACAGGGGCTCGGCGAATGAATTCTCCCCAGCGCCGGAGCCCGTGTCTGGGGCAGATACGGGCGTCGCTCCCTCTTTGAAGTGCTGTGGCTCCTCGGGGCTCCAGCGTGAACATAATGCGCTGATATGGAGTATACTGCTTTAAAGGAACATCCAGCTAAAGTCATTTGAATTCTCAATATGAATCTAGATTTGAAGAGTTTCACTTTAGATCATTGAATCGTTTATACAGTGGATTTGTGACTAAACTTCAAGTGCCTGTGACAGGTTAGACACTCTATAAACACAGTTAAGATCATTCGATTTAAAATTGAACTAAAAATTAAAAACATGTTTTCTCTATTTAGGCATTTTTTTTAATTTCCAATTTTAGTTCTTGTTTGGAAACCATGACATCACAGTAGGGAAAACCATTACTGTAACCAGCCCTGTCATACACTGGACCACTGCTCCTCTAATGTACACACACATTATTATTTAATTAATACAAATCTAACAAAACACCTTTATTTTGTTGGGGTTTTTTTTAAGAACTGTTGCATGTATATTGTGCTGAACCTTTAGCCTGAATTCTCACAATTCTGTCTCATCAATATGGAACTAAAATGTACTAATAATGTATAATTAAGAGTTTCTCAAACATGTTTGAATGAAACAAAACACAACTTCAGATCTGTTTTTGAAAAGGTAACGACATTCTGACATGGCTTAAAGCACACAAGAGTTGGTTTGTGTATATAGAACCTTTAAACTAGGGCAAACCAACAGTGAACAAGCACCAAGACAGCCCTGTAGCAGAATGTAACATGCGGTCAGTAGATGTAAATCAGGATCCAGTGCAGGATGAGGGAACATAGAACAGAAAATAGCCTAATATGGGCTCTTTAAACTGTTCTAAACTAGAATTATGAACTTAACTTTAGGGTTACTGATTTTGTTTGTTTGTTTGTCAAGTCCTTTTGACAGGACCAGACATAACCCCTGTCTCCGTGTGCCCTGGTGTCAGTTTGTATCTCTTGTATCTCTACCTCTTGTATCTCTACCTCTTGTATCTCTACCTCTTAACCATCTCATGAACCTGCAGCAGAGGCCCTCACCTTCTGAACTGTCTGCTGAGAATGTGGAACTAAAGTTCACTGTGGTCATCGGGCTCCATAGTGCTGGGCCTCGGTGTGAGAGCTTCTGTGTGAGGGTTGTGTGTGAGGGTTGTGTGTGAGGGCTGTGTGAAGCGGCTCTTCTGGCTCTTCACTCTCAGCAGAAGCAGAGGCAGTGATCTTTATCTTCTGCCCTATGCGTACATGTATATGCTTTGGTTTATGTATGTATGTCTATGTGTGTGTTTGTGTGTGTGCGTGCACTGCTGTGTTTGTGTACGTGCACAGGTTTGCGTGTGTGTACATATTGTCTGACTGTACAGTGTACAGATGAAGATGCTCTGCTCTGTCCTGTGCTCCTCTGACACCTGCCCCTTCTTCACAGGAAACTCCACACAACACACTGCCTGATTTCTCAAACACTCTCTTCACTTTATCTTCTCTCTGTCAGTGCTTTATCTTCTCTTTGTCTGTCACTTCTGTGTGGCTCTCTCTATTCTTTCCCTCTCTTTGCGTCTCTGTCTGTCCCTCTGATCTGTTCTATCACTGCCTTTTATTTGATCATAGTTTATCATACTTTGTTTCTCAGCCCATCCCAGTGAACATGTCCTGTAAAAAGTAGATTATACATGTTTTGT
>KN500051.1:0-13006 GCA_000787155.1 Scartelaos histophorus | reverse complement strand
GTGCCCATGTTGTGTGCAGGTGCCAGGCTGGCGCAGATCGTGACGTGCCCGTGGATCATGCGCGACACTGGGGGGAGCCTTGCCCAGAACCGCTGGCAAGGAGACCTGGGGCTGACGGCGGTGGGCCAGGACGACACAGGGGGAGGTACGCATACACAAACACTACTGCTTTGGTTTCATTCATTTTGTCTGCTGTGTACTACCTGCATCTAAGCATTTTAAGTGTCTGTTCGTTAACATGCTAGTTGTTTTTATCTTTACTGGTCTGGTCTCTGGAGGGTTGTGAAAAGTGCTTACACTTCTGAATAAGGAGGATGCTCTGAATTAATACGGCAAGGGAGGAATCATATTGGACCACTGCAAACTGTTTGAAATGAACAAGACTCACCTCTCCACAGATCTGTCCTATAATTAGCCTGATGGTGTCACCGAAGCATAAAAATAATGAGAAAATATATGAACCACATTATGTATCCGGACAAATCACATGTATGAAACATGTGATTTGTCCGGATTTTTCTGAAATTGAATTTCAGAATTACTTATGTCATAATTTCAATTGTCTGAAAATGATTATGCACAAGTGTCATTTATCTTCAGGTGGGATCCCAGCCGACCACCTGATGGCCCCAGTGTCAGGCCACAGCATCCCCAGCCCCATGCATCTGAAGCTGGGCCAGAAGGAGCCCGTGTGGATGGGCGAGTATGTGGAGGATGAGGACCAGGACAACCTGGCCAAGATGGAGAACATTGATGGAGAGGAGGAGATGGAGGAGGAGAGTCGGGAGCAGGGGCCCTGGGATGAAGGAGACGGTAGGACCAATGCAAACTATATGTACAATATAATGTTCATAACAAGAGCAAGTAAACATGTCCATGTCCTCCTTTGTTAAAGGAGACATATTATGCAAAATCTCCTGACCCCTGAAACCCCTGAATAAAGGCATGATGAAAGCTAAGCAGTTTTGTCATAACACAGTGGTTTTCTGTCCAAAAAACACATTTAAAACTTAACTTTAACCAGAGCTAACCTTGAAGTTACCTCACTAACCCCTCGTCCAGCTTTACAGCACAGGCCTCTGGTTATGCATTTGGGGCTTTCAAAAATAAAACTGGGCACATGAAAGCCCACCTCTTGCTACAGTGAAAAGTCTTTGGGTTTGTTCATGCATTTTGATTTTGGTTTAATTCAAAATAATATGATCATGTTAAGGTCTTAATACTTAAGGGAGGACTAAACTCTCTCAGGGCAGTATAATGTCTGTTCAGACTGAAAACAGCTTCTCGGGGGCAGCTGAAACATATTGATTTCAAAAACATTGTCCAGATGACCTTCTCCACCATAAAATACCTCATGTTGTTTGTTTGTTTGTGTACAGCTCTAGGGGAAGAGGAGGAGTACCACGTACATGCTCAGTGGCCCGTCCCTAAGATGCCCTCCCAGGCCGCTGCGTACTCACACTTCCAGCAGGTTCCAGAGAAATCGGACAGTGAAGAGGAGGAAGAGGGGGATGAGGAAGAGGAAGAGGAGGAAGAAGAGCTGGGCGAGAGTCTACAGGTGGGTCATACTGAGCACAAAAGTTTTTTTTTATTGGAGATGTTTCACTATCCTCAAAGGAGTGGTTAGAGGCTTTAAGATGGAGATGTACGGCAGACTGGGGTCCATTTTAAGACTAAACTGGCCCAACCAAAAGACAAAATGCCGAACCATAAACAAAGTAATGTGGTCTACTCCATTCAGTGTAGTGAAGACTGCAGTGAGCACCACACTGGAGAAACAAAACAGTCTCTTCACAAGAGGATGGACTAACAAAGAGGAATATGTACATCTCCACTTAAAAGGACCTCAGTCTGCTGTACATCTCCATCTGAAAGCCACAGCCTCTCCTTTGAGGAAAGTGAGAAACAGATTTGAGCCAGAGAAAAGCCAGAGAACCAGCCAGAGAAAAGCCAGAGAACTCTCCTCTCAAAGAAAAGTTTGAGAGGAGAGTTAATTAGGCTATTTTTCTTTGGAAAGACAATCCATTCTTGAACAGAAATTGAGGCCTCAAAACATGATCTGTCTTCCATTTATAAGTCCATTCTCAAAACTAAAACAAACAATAGTAATAGCCAAGTCAGGTCTAGAGGTGTGAAAGCTATTTTAGTATTAGTAGAGTATTTTAGCTCCTCCCTTGAGGCAGATATACGGCACTGTCCTCCAGCGTCTGACCACAACTGAAGAAGCAGCTTGGATGAGCTGCAAAACGTCTTGATGATAAAACTTTTGTCTAGTTGACTAAATTAAATTCCTTTTGCTTTGGATCCTACCTGGACGACAGGGATTTCACAAATATAAGTGGACTAGCCAAACAATTCTGTATTTCCATGTTTTTAATATGCATATAAAAACATTTAAAATGCTGGTAATGTAGGCTTCTACAAATACAGTATAGTCATGACATTTAATCATGAAAATGAGAAATGATTAGTCTTTTTCATTACATTTCAATTTAATAATGCTCTGGCTCTCTCAGGGTAATAGTAGCAGTCATTGATTTTCTTCAGTCATGAACTGAGTAAGTTGATGCAAACATTTCACATAAAACTATGACTGATGAGGTTTATGCTGAAGCGACATCACTTTGAAAACCCTAACCCTATGTCTATGTTCTAAAAGCTCTTTGCATACACACACAGTACTGACTGTTTTAGATACAAAGCCCCTCTGCAGGTGGTGAGCCCACAGGAGGGAGGGAATTGATTTTTAAAATGATATTTTTTTCCAAAAATAAATTAGTTACATTCACTATTCTCATGATTTAAAGGTTTTTATACATTATATTTCAGGAATTTTGTTCTTGTGAAAGCGTATTATTAGAAGTAATAAGTAATAAATGACAATATATCATCCATTGTTTTAGTATCAGGATATATTGAATTGTGACATGCAGATCATGATATGTATTGTATTATCAGACTCAAGGCAATGCACAGCCCTACTAATAATTCAGGAATTCTCAAACATGTGTGAATGAAACAGAACACAACTCCAGATCTGTTTTTGAAGAGGGAACAGTATTATAACATGGCTTAAAGCTTGCAAGAGTCCAGTTTGCATTATACAGGATCTTTTTAAATGAAGACATTTTGCTTTTCAACCAGACTTTTTTCTTCTTTAACACCTTTTACATACGATACGTGATGTAAAGAGCATTACGCTTGACTAAAACGACCTACAATCGGGTACAGGCTCTTTCATTCCTCCATCCCTTATGCCTCACCTACAGGCCTGTCCCCCGGCGGCCGTCCCCTGCCTGAGACGGCCCCTCAGCTGGACCCGCAGGACACGTCGGAGCACGGGTCTGGCGGGACAGTGGAGGCGCTGGCGGCAGAGGGCCCAGTGGCTGCACAAGTGGAGGAGAGGGAGAGTACGGTACAACCTCTACAGCCGAAAGAGAAGGGGCAGAGCATATGGGCCGCGTCTTGGGAGGGGCGAGCGCAAGGGAGACGTCGACGGCCAGAGAGGTGCGTCTGATGCTCCTGTATCCCTGTGTGTCAAAGGCCCTCTCATCACTCCTCCTATATCTCTGTGTGTCAGATGCCCTCCCATCCTTCTGTATCCCTGTGCATCTCTGATCCTACTTCATCCCTGTGTGTCAGATGCCCTCCCATACTTCATTACATGCAACATTTTGAGGACCTTTTTTCCTCATTCAAAAGATGAAGTTGTTTTAAATTGTTAAATTTAATTTCTCATCATTTCGCATGCCATGGATATCTTCCGCATGTCAGATGCCCTCCCATCCATTCCCCTTTTTCCCTATATGTCAGATGCCCTCCCCTCCTATATCCTGTACATGTTCTCTTTTATTGTCTAACAGTGTTTTTGTGTGCTGACTCCATGTATTTGCCTGTATTTTGACAGGTAAGTATGAGTTGGGGGCTGAGGGCCGTGACAGAGGCCTGAGCTTGGCAGAGAGGCCAATGCAGCCGGCGCTCACAGAAGAGCATGTCAGCTGTGTCACAGGTACTACACCAAATACTTGTACTTGTGTTCACAGTGACAATAATTAGCAGATTGAAATCTTAAATGTGAAACACTTGTACTTGTGTAGGTTTCCTGGAGGAGGCGCTGCAGCAGTACGGCAGTCTGATCCCGGTGCACGTGGACGATGTCACAGAAAAGCTCCAGAGTGTCTTTAGTGAGAGCTTCTCCCAACCACACAGGTCAGAGACCCGCTCCAGACCCGAGCCAGGCTCATCAAAGCCTTATGTTGATCAGCAAATTTGCACAAAGAATGAATAAATAATAAATAGATCTCTAATTCAGATAAACTTGCGCTGACACTGTAAATGTTTTCATACAGTTTTAAATATAAAACACTGACTTTTCACTCTGTTGTAAATTCCCTAAAAGAATTATTCATTTTAATCAGGCAGTTATAGGCAGCCTTAGGGTCCTTAACGTCATGTAACACTAGTGCTAGAGCAACATTGTTGTTTCTGGTCTTGCTGGTGGCTTCAGTTTGTCCCATAGACCTTATATATGAATGGACATAGCTAACGTGCTAGCTGCCGCAAATTAAAACTACTGGTAAACTCGTCATAGGCACGACGGACGCAATGATACAGTTTTCCCACGATTCGATATGTACCTCGATACACAGGTCATGATATCGATTCAATTTCGATACGTTTTAAGAGGTGAAAAGGAAAAATCTCATGTAATTTTTTCCTGTCTAATATAATAACATGATATTAATGAAACCATACATACATTACACACAATATATTACAGTACAATTACTGGTGTAGTTTCTGATGTGTTTTAGTTCATTTGGTTCAATGATTCACAGCATTTTTATTCAGTGAAAATAGGAACAGTGAAAAAGATCACATTTATCACAAGTCGTGTCGCAGGTGCATATACAAGCGCATTTGACTAAAGTGATTCTAAAGTATTATATAGTAAGTTAATATCTTTTTCATTCGGGGGTCTATCAATGGAAAATAAAAAGTGACTATATATTGAATGAATGAATATTTCAACTTTAAGTCTCTCTGGACACAGTGATAACTGTTTCTCTTTTGGACCAAAATAAATAACAATACTGCACACATGGAGAGACATGTGTGTATCAACTGAACACATGTATCGAATCATGTCACCAGTATCGAATGATTTGTTATCATCGAATATTGTTTCATCACTAATAGGCACATAGACCCGGGCACTGGTTTGGAGTTCGGAAAATGAGCCCCAATGGTTCTGACTGTTCCTTCATTATGTCTGTTTCTTTCCTCCTTCCCTTGTGTGTCATTACACAGACAAATATGCCCTCATTTAATTGGTCAGTTCCCGTCACATGTAAAGTTCTCCCCATACTCGACCCTATCAAACTAATGGCCTGCCCTCCTCTCTCGTTTTTTAAAGTCATAAAAACATCTCTAATGATTGTCCTTTTGAGCCCACTTTCAATTATCTCACTGCGTGTGTGTGTGCGTGTGTGTGCGTGTGCGCGTGTGTGTGAGCAGGAAGGCCGTGGTGCAGCACTTGATGCAGTCGTTCCAGCGCTCGTCGGGCAGCACTCTGGCCAAAGGCTTCAAGGTCAACTACAAACGCCACGTCCTCACCATGGACGATCTGGGCACGCTCTACGGACAGAACTGGCTCAATGACCAGGTACTCCCTCCTCTGTGGTACTCTGTGGTCTCTTATACTACACAACACTTCACTGTACTGTACTACAGTACTCTTCACTACACTGTACTGCACTATACTAGACTATACTGCACTACACTACACTATACTTCACTATGCTACAGCACACTACAATGTGTTGCTCTACACTATGCTAGACTACACTACACTATACTGTACTGTACTGTACTACGCTTCATTGTACTACGCTTCATTGCATTGTACTACGCTACATTGTACTACGCTACATTGTACTACACTCCACTACACTGTGGAGAGCTTTAAGATCTTCAGCTGTAATGTTTGCAGTACAGTGTCTTATAACATGCTTTTGCACACGCACCACTCACATTTGATTGTAATGAAATGAAGTTGTGAACACACTATCAAACAATCTCACATTTGGTCTATTTGAAATCAGATCTCACTTCAGAACGCTTATGAATGCTACTTTTATTCATATTTCTTTCCTAAAGACTGTTACTGCTCCCTACAGGACACACTACCCTCTCCTGGTGAGTGGTGGTACTGCGCCCTCAATCAGTTGAGTTCATTAGACTGAACTCATGTGGCGTCATCTACAACTACATATGCATATAGGCTTTAGTTCACTCCTCATACAATTATAATGCTATAGGATTGTGCAAGTTATTAAAGGACATTATTTTTACAGATTATGAACATGTACGGTGACCTGGTCATGGACTCGGTACCAGAAAAGGTAATCAGTGTATATGATTTTTACTGTCTTAAATGTGGAAAACAGAACTAGCTCATTTGAAACGGTTTGCAGTGGTCTTAAGTTAGTTTCCATTTCAGATATGCGTTCTGACCATCTTAATTATTCACCAAAATGAGTTTATTAGCGCTTTTCACAACTTTCAGGGGCCAGTGCTGAGTTCTACTGTCACTTGAGCGAGACAAATTTTGCTAAAAAATACAGTACCATTCAAAAGTTTGGACACATATGATTATTTACATTGTAGATTCTCTCTGAATGACACATGTGGAATGTAGTAAACCAAAAATAAACCCAGAGTAATTCAGAATTATTATCAATCCTTTGCTTTGAAAGCTTGCACTTTTTGTATTTCTTGATCGGATACAGGCTTCTTAAATCATGAAGTTTGATTGTTGACTGAGTTCTGTCTTGTGATTCTCCTCAGGTCCACTTCTTCAACAGCTTTTTCTATGATAAACTAAGGACAAAAGGATACGAAGGAGTGAAGAGGTGGACCAAAAATGTAAGTTTACTTTTAAAAGTTCTCTCCATCATTGCCCTGGGGCCCTCGCTGAGCCCGTGTGCTCGTTTCAGGTGGACATCTTTAAGAAGGAGCTTTTGCTGATCCCCATCCACCTGGAGGTCCACTGGTCCCTGGTCAGTGTGGACATCACACGCCGCGCCATCACCTATTTCGACTCCCAGCGGACACTCAACCGTCGCTGCCCAAAGGTGACGCCTCCTACTGGACTCTCTGTAACTGCAGGCTTTAGAGTGTAGTGACAAATGTGATCGAAACAACACCACCATGTTTTTGGAGCTTTACCTGAAGATGTGTTAGATGTCATCCGTGCATGTTTGAGTCATTTAGAGATTTCTCCTGGGCCCTATTCAAACCTTCCTTGCGGTTGGTTGTAAGATTCTGTCCAAGGCTCCGCCCACAAGTCTACCTCACCCACGCTCCCACACAACAATTCTTCATAAATATACAAAAACACGACACAGCAACGCGACAAACCTCTCTGAAGGGGGAGTGACTAAGCAGAGGGAGGGGAGACTCAGAGCTTCAAAAACACCAAAATTAAACTTGTAAAACATGTTAATATGCGGTTTTTGGCAAATATAGCAATTTGAAGACAATAAACATTATCTAAATATGTGAGGTGTTAACAGTTAACACCCCATAAAAGTAGAAATGGAAAGTCCATATTCTAACTCTGTGGCCACTATGTTCTTTTGCAGCATATTTTTAAATATCTCCAAGCAGAGGCAATCAAGAAAGACCGACGAGACTTTTTGGACGGATGGAAAGGCTTTTTCAAAATGGTGAGATTCTGTATTTTACTGATAAACAGATGGGAGCACAGGGGTCACTCTACCAGAATTGTGTTATTTTTGTGGGGGTGGGTTTCTTCTTAGGCGGCACGGTGGCTGAGTGGCAACACTCATGCCTCACAGCAAGAAGGTTACGGGTTCGATCCCCGGGTCACCTTTCTGTGTGGAGTTTGCAGGTTTCCTCCCCGTGTCTGGGGAGTAAAACCCATCAACCAAAAACATGCAACACCCTATGAACAGTTTACAATCAGGGACCACAGGGGAGTCCCTCCCTCCTGTGGGCTCACCACCTGCAGAGGGGTTCATAGGGTCTGGGTCTGGTGCACAGTGTAATGGGCAGAGCTGCCCCCGCGACCCAGCCGGATTAAGCGGGAGAAGATGGATGAATGGATGGGTGGGTTTCTTCAGTACAGTCTCTGTGTTAAAGCGCCACTAAACACCATCACGAAGATTGACTTCACCATTAAGCAAAATCTGAAAAATACTCAGCCACAACAATCCAACTCAGCGCGTACCACGGACTTTGAAACAGAGCGGACATTTGTGCTTGGATCACGGCGTTTCCCTTTTCTCCAGACACGGCGGGACATGGCGGTGCCCGGTGATGCCAGGTGTGGAGCAGAGAGGAGCTCCTCTCGTGACGAGCTCGTCACGTAATAACCTGCATCTAACTCACTGGCGGCCCAGAATTCAAATGTTCTGGCCGTAGTTGATCCTACATGCAACACCCTATGAACAGTTTACAATCAGGGACCACAGGGGAGTCCCTCCCTCCTGTGGGCTCACCACCTGCAGAGGGGTTCATAGGGTCTGGGTCTGGTGCACAGTGTAATGGGCAGAGCTGCCCCCGCGACCCAGCCGGATTAAGCGGGAGAAGATGGATGAATGGATGGGTGGGTTTCTTCAGTACAGTCTCTGTGTTAAAGCGCCACTAAACACCATCACGAAGATTGACTTCACCATTAAGCAAAATCTGAAAAATACTCAGCCACAACAATCCAACTCAGCGCGTACCACGGACTTTGAAACAGAGCGGACATTTGTGCTTGGATCACGGCGTTTCCCTTTTCTCCAGACACGGCGGGACATGGCGGTGCCCGGTGATGCCAGGTGTGGAGCAGAGAGGAGCTCCTCTCGTGACGAGCTCGTCACGTAATAACCTGCATCTAACTCACTGGCGGCCCAGAATTCAAATGTTCTGGCCGTAGTTGATCCTAAAGAGGCCGGTACAGACACTGCTTTGACATTATTAACAGATACGCGCTAAAATACCAAAATAAGGCCAGGGATACTTATACACTTCTATTTTAGACCCATTTACCAGATAATCCAGATAATCAATAGAAAAAAGTGATTTGAGTGTTTAGTGGCACTTTAAGTTTACATGTTCTCCCTCCCTCCATGTATAAGAAGGTCTGGTCTGGTGCTGTAAGAATATGTTTGGGGCTGTCCTGGATAAATAAATAAAAGCAGTAAATAGTTAGCGTTGCTGTGGTTTGGATCCATGAGTCATGTGCTGCACACGTGTGTCTGTCTGTTCCAGAATGTGGGTCGTCAGAACAATGACAGCGACTGTGGAGCCTTTGTCCTCCAGGTGAGTTTGCTCTTTTGCTGCGTTTGTTTCCACACACAGAGACTAAGTGTGAATGAGTCTCATTATGAATGCCAAAATGAGATATAATAAGATACACTTATAAGTCATTTTCTGAGAGATTTATCTGTCCATGCAGCAAGAGCATTTCAAGTTACCTTAAAATAAACTACCTAGACTAGAACGAATCGGTCTCAGGACTAGTAAGTAGAGAGTAAATCCGAAAGCAAGATGAAGAACCTGATAGAAGTTTGAAAATCTTGGCCAGATCAGAGAAATTTGCAGTGCACTTATTCTGAGTGGACTCGCCTCTCCACAGATCTTACCTGTAACCTACCCTGGTGGTGCCGCTCATTAGTCTCCATGGATTTAGAGAAGTTAACTCCACACTTTGGAACATTTCAGACTAAGCAATAACTTCTCCATGAGCAAAAGCATTAGGCATAGCATCTACCAAAGAGCGGGTATTATTTTTTTTTTAGAGCTTTCATGTTTAAGTATTTTGGTGCTCTTTCCCAGGCCTTATTTGAAAACTCCTAGCTGTAAGATTCTGTAATGATCTACCCACAAGCCTACGTCACCCACGCTCCCACGCAACAATTTTCCATAAATATACAAAAACATGAAACAAACCTGATGTGCTGTGCAGTAGTTTCATTAGTGGACTGCATGCTGATTGTGTTGTGACGTCGCTCTGAAGGGGGAATGGCTTAATAAACATGTGAATACATGGTATTTCTAGTCTAGAGGCAGTTTATTTCAAGAGAACTTGTCAAGTAAAATGATCTGTCCATACAGCACTAATTATCTGTCACTACTTTTAAGTCATTTTCCAAATATCAAAAAGTAAATACACAAATGTTGAAACTGATCATTTTTGTTAGTGACCAGACCCCAAAATGTTGTATTACAACAAAAATGCAATATAATAATAATAATTTTAGCTGTCCCCCATCTGTATTAAATATTATAGAGCTTTTGAAAAATTGGAAACAAAAATATTCTAAATTCATGCATGGTGCTGCTGGAGGCAAAAGTGAAGTGGAACAAAATGTGCGTTTAATGGGAAAACTGGAATTGACTTCAGAATATCACAATATTAAAAATCAAGGACAATTTGGAAAATTAAAACCTCTTATATTCATGTGAATGATTCAGAGCCCGGTTTAAAAACACTTACAATTGTGTTTTACATTTTTTGTTTATTTGACAAGAGTTTATGATCTACACTAAGCATTTTTACAAAGGCAAAATCCACATCATGAGGTTTTACTGGACAAATCCTCACAGAAATGTGGTGCCCACAACATATATTACACATTTCATCATAAATTATACTTTCTGTGAAGCCTAAATACTGTTTTAAGGTCAGAAAACAAAGCAAATACGTTTTTTAGCTTGGAAATTCAAAATGGTTCCTGATTTTTTTGTTAGAATGCCATAAAACCATTAGGATTAGGTCTGTAATCATTGTAAATATATGATGTTGGCTTCATTTTGCCTCCACTTTCCTGTATTCCAGGATTTTGAACATTCTGATGACAGAAGATTTGAAAGGGTCTATTGGCCTATAGAATGTTGTGATGTCATCTGCAACCCAGCAATACAAGTAATCTGTTTTTGTGTGTCGTACATCCGCAGTACTGCAAGTGCTTGGCCCTGGGAGAGCCCTTCACGTTCGGGCAGCTGGACATGCCCCGTCTGAGGAGACAAATGTACAAAGAACTGTGTCACTGCAAACTCATCCTGTGACCTCCGACCTCTCCCCCCCCAGCTCCCTCTTCTACCACCACCTCCTTCTCCGGACCAACTGCTCAGACTGTCCCCCTTTCCCCACACCCCACTCCCCCTCCACACATGGGACAGTTACAGTAAGAACACTCTGCCATCTCGTTCTCCGCCCTCTCCGGACTCTACGACCTAAACGTCACTCATCGTCAAGTATAGGCGTTCAAAAACCTCATCGAAGGAAGCATGGCTAAAGCTAACGGCCCTCAAAACAAGCTAGAGTGTTAGCGGGGGTATACAGTGAATTGTCGATGTAAAACTTTGATATTCAATTCATTGTGTTGTTCATACAAATAACAGTATCAGATTTTTTTCTTCTTCTTTTTTTTGGGGGGGAGGGGCCGAAGTGTACGGATATGTCACTGTAAAAAGGCTTTTGTTCACTTGACGACGACAGGACATGGCTAAAAGCTAACGATCCACAAAAGAAGCTAGAGTGTTAGCGAGGTATAACGCTGATATTCAAATTTCGGTGTTGCATTCAAATATCCATTTTTTTCTTTTTGTTTTCTGGTGGACATGTTTGAAGCGTTTCTGTAAAAAGGCTTTTGTTTACTTGACAACAGGACATGGTTAAAGCTACACCCCTCAAAACAAATGAATGTTAGGGATTACAGTTAATTGCTAATAACTTTCAAATGTTCATACAAATATATTTTTTTTCTTTCTCGGTCATGTCGGACATGTTGAAGCGTATGGATATGTCACTGTAAAAAGGCTTTTGTTTACTTGACGACAACAGGATATGGCTGAAGCTAACACCCCTCAAAACAAGTGAGGTGTTAGCGGGGTATTCAGTTAATTCTTAATAACTTTCAAGTCATTGTGTTCATACAAATATCCATTTTTTCCTATTTTTCTCAGTTGGACATGTTTGAAGCATATGGATATGTCTCCGTAAAAAGGCTTTGTTTACATGACAGCAACAGCAGAACGTATCCCTCCGCCTCCTTCGACCCAGTCCACTGCCCAAACCGAACAGTACAAAAGCGTTGTGTCAATCGATTTATGAAGAAAAGCAGGTTTTGTTTTTTTTGGTTTCTGTTTCGTTTTTAGGTTCGGTTTCGTAAAAGATTTCGAGAGCTACGAGGACCACAAATACGCCAGTGCTTAGAGTCGATGACACCTGTTTTATATCTTCTATATTATTATTCTATGGTTGCTCAGATAAATGTGATTTTTTTTTTTTTTTGTATCTTTGATCTTTTTTGCATTGCGCAGCGCCTGTTGTATCATAGCCTCTCAGTCCCCAGTATGTTCATGTAGTTTCGGTTGTACACGTGTGAACTAAATGTACAAACATGAAAATAAACTTTCTGAAAAAACATGCCATTCTTTATACATAGATATACATGCAGTTCAAGATGCTCCATTCTATCTTGTGATGTCATTAGGTGGTAAACCAAGTGGTGCTTCTGTGTTTTTAAAACCTTGGAGAGTGACTAATTTGCTTTGAAGGTATCGGCTAGAGATGGTCCAATATGTATTTTTTTAATGGGTGACAGTAGCTCAGTTGGTAAGAGTGTTTGTCCACTGATCTGAAAGTTGGCAGTTCGAATCCTCATCTGTCGTGTCCTTGGGCAAGATGTTTAACCCACTGTGCCCCTAGTGTTTTTGCGAGTGGTTCTTTGACGTAAAACGCTTTGAGTGCCTTGAAGGTGGAAAAGAGCAGTATAAAAATGTAACCGCTTACCATACTCTGCTACTGTTGGCATCACACTCCCCAGGCAAGTGGATGACAACTGTAGGCACTGCTCTGTCTGAAGCGCTGTTACTCAAGTTTTTACTCAAGATTTTAGTATGATCTGACCACAAAGAACTAACTTAGCTGAAGATGGAACAGGTGAGCTGATTTGCGCTGTTCTCATGTTTTTGTTGAAAATCAAAC
>JACN01034269.1:0-12748 GCA_000787155.1 Scartelaos histophorus | reverse complement strand
TTTCTAATTTTCTGTTGGTTAAATCATCAGTTGTGTTAAGCCCGCTGAGACGCCTGCCGCTGTGATTTGGGATTTACAAAAACAAATTTAATTGAGAATTGAAAATCTACGTGGAGTTCTTTGTGAATTAATTTCTCACTTTTGTTAATCATTAGGGAAATAAATGTACTGTGCCTGTTCCCATTTACGTATTTTGTGACAATGGGCGGATTGGAAAACGGATTTGTAAACCACACTACAACTGTACAACAATACACCCTTATGTAACAGATAATACTCCCTACAACTGTACAACAACTCACCCTTATGTAACAGATAATACTCCCTACAACTGTACAACAACTCACCCTTATGTAACAGATAATACTCCCTACAACTGTACAACAACTCACCTTTATGTAACAGATAATACTCCCTACAACTGTACAACTCCTCCCATTTATGTAACAGATGATACTCCCTACAACTGTACAATAACTTACCTTTATGATACAGATAATACTCCCTACAACAGACTACAACTCACCCTTATGTAACAAATAATACTCCTTCCAACTGTGCAATAACTCTCATTTATGTAACAGGTAATACTCCCTACAACTGTGCAACAACTCACCTTTATGTAACAGACAATACTCCCTACAACTGTACAACTCATCCTTATGTAACAAATAATACTCCCCAAAACTGTACAGCAACTCACCCTTATGTAACAGATAATACTCCCTACAACTGTACAACAACTCAGCTTTATGTAACAGACAATACTCCCTACAACTGTACAACAGCTCACTTATGTAACAGATAATACTCCTTACAACTGTACAATAACTCATCCTTACAGAACAGATAATACTCCCTACAACTGTACAACAACTCACCTTTATGTAACAGATAATCCTCCCTACAACTGTACACAATTCACCTTTATGTAACAGATAATACTCCCCACAACTGTACAATACACCTTCCATTCATTATTTCATCTTTACACTGTTTTCCTTTCAACTTCTTGTCTATAGTTGAGATTTTTTAAAATTTGATTTCTATATTTTTATTTTAGATTTATTAGTACACTTATATAATGATGCCTTATTTTTGCAATTTATTTAAAATTTCTTATAAAATTGTATATATTTTTGTCATTATAATTATATATATTGTAATGTGTGAGCTACTGTGTATACATCATTTATTAGTAAAGTCTGTCTAAGTCTAACTCTGTAATGCTGCTCGAGTGATGAATAAAATCGCAATTTGAACTAAAGCAACATTTTCCAATCTGTATTTCATGTTGAACATCTGCTCGGTCCGGACTCGGGGATTCTGGTCTTGATTCCCGGTCCAGACCTGTTATCTGTGCCACCATTACCCAGAGCCAGAGAACAGTGACCAGAGTCCTGCTGTCAGAGGCGGTTTGGAGCTCTCCATTAGCAGACGTTAACAAGTCCCCGGAGACTTGGACTGGGATCGAGCTAAAGGAGAAGACTGAGGCGCCCCTAAGCTAACACTAACCCTGCCTGTTAGCTTCAGCGCTGAGCCAAATGACCAATTTAACACCGGATTTAAGGGCAGAAAGGGAAGACGAATGTAGAGTTTCATAGGAAGCGACGCCTTTTCAAATATAGTTGCAGCAAAGTGAAAGACATCGTTTAAAGAGCTCAAATTCCACTATTTCCTCATCTAAGTTACATTTTCCTCATCACGAACAGACCCGGAGTTGCGTTTTTCCTTCATTCACACACGTTTAACCCACAAACCCTCCATATTTCTAGAATTTAGTAGAATTTAAAGCATTTTTCTAGAATTTGCAAACTGAAATGCATTTTATCTTTAATTTAAAATAATTAAAAGCATTTTTCTAGAATTTGGCAGAATATTAAGCGTTGTTTTTTTTTTTCTAGAATTTGGCTAAATGAAATGCATTTAATCTAGAAATTAAAAAGAATTAAAAGCGTTTTTTCTAGAATTTGGCAGAATTTAAAGAGGTTTTTTTTTTTTTTTCCCAGAATTTGGCTGAATATGAAGCGGTTTTTTTTTTCCTAGAATTTGGCTAAATGAAACGCATTTAATCTAGAAATTAAAAAATAATTAAAAGCGTTTTTCTAGAATTTAAACCCGAAAATGTCATATGGTAATACAAGAAAATCTCCACACACCTTCGTTAAAATCATTTGGTTAATTTCAGACCAAGAATTTCCAATTGGTCCTGAACTAAAGATGAAGCGGTGAACTTGAAAACTATCGCTTCATGACATCACAAGGTGGAACAGAACGTTTTGAACCTTGAAGATGGAGACAGACTAATAATAATCTTCTGTTTTTGATGAGGAAACAACATTATAACAAGTTTTAAAGCTCCAACAAGTCAAGTTTGCGTAATTCAGGGACTTTAAACACCTGGAGAAGCCCTAGTATCGAATCACAAATATTAAATTGTATGTGTAGTTTTGAAACTGGCTTGTAAAAGTGTAAAAGTCCCTCAGTCGTCCAGGTAGAATCCATGTCCAAGGAGAAATTCAATTCGTCAACTGGACAAACGTTTATTTAGGTTGAAAACGTTTCTGCTTCTTCACTTCTGGTCAAGAATGATTTGAGATTTGGGAGGAGGAGGTAAAGGTTTTTGTTAGGAAAGACAATCCATCCTTGAACAGAAGTGGAGGCCTCAGACATCGTTCATCTGCCGTCTACAACTCCATCTTCACACCTAAAACGAAGAAAACAACAGGCAGGTCAGGGCTGGAGATGTGAAAACAACTATTACGAGCCTGAATGGTTCTGCCAATATGACCCCACACTCACCAACTTAAAAAACAGAACTGGAAAGAGAAAGGTGGGTTAGATTCAGAGGAGTTTAAGTGTATTTAGCTCCTCCCTTCAGACAGATATAAGTGGGGTTGGTACGTGGGGATACAACGTCCACCCACTTCTCCCCGACGTCAAACATTGAGGTGCGACACACATTTTGAACACTCATTGTGACTGAAATTTCTGTCTCTACCACAGGTGAAAGGACTTTGCAAACACCCAATCGCGTTTTTCAGACACCCGATGGTGCTTTGCAGAGGCTCAGGGTTCTGTCTCACTCTCAAGTCCAAGATTAGTCCTGGTTTAGTCCTGTTTTAGTCCAGCCTTTATGCTGAAAGTCCTGCATCTCGATCATAGCTCTATTAAAATAACTTGATTGACGTTTCTTCTACACAGCAAAAACTGGACCATATCAAATCTTTCAGAGTTGATATGATTGAGGTTAATTCAACTTCCCTTAGTGTTAACTAGGCACCTCCCACTGCAAACTCATGTGAGAGAAAACCGGTTTGAAACAGTTTTGTACGTAATTTTATTGTAAATTTACTCAAATAAAGTGTAAAAATAAAACATCTCTGTGTTTTGTGTAGCTAAATCAGGATAACCCTTCGAAGTGTTCTCCATTTACTCTCAAAACATTAATATAACTTTTGTTTTTGAGGTTAATCTGTAACTTTGGTCCAGTGTTACTTAATTAACATTTCCAAAAATGTGAAATTAACTCTAGAACAGACTGGACTCATATAAACCCTGAAAAAAAAAAGATCCAAAAATGTTCATGTTAATTATATGATTCTGCAACATTTTCAGTAAAAAAAAAAACCCTAATATTCCTGTCCTTTGCCACTGTCTTGCAATAATCCCAGGCTGTGATTTCATTCTTAATTACGGGTAAATAAAACCAAACACATTTGCTCGGTCCACGGTTTGCTTACCCATATTGTAGGAGTGTTGCAGAAGCAGAGCAGAGCCTGGAGCCGGCGCCTGGCACTGCCCATGTCCGGATCGGTCTGAAGTGTGAAGTTGGCGAGATCGGAGCAGATGGAGCGGACACAAGAAGTGTAAAAACTGTGGACCGCACTGTTCTGACGTCAGTGTTTGGGAAAATATTGGTTTCTGTGAAGGAGAACAGCTCATTCAGAACAAGAATATATGTGTACGCTATTAGAGAAATACTGTTGTTAAAATGTTATTGTCTGGAATGTTCCTCTGTATATCATTTATTTTCCATGTCTGTACATTTCAATTGGACAAAAAGGTGTTTAAATTCAAGATAAAATGCATTTCAGTTTGCCAAATTCTAGAAAAATGCTTTAAATTCTACTAAATTCTAAAGAAAAGACTTAAAACCAGTTCATGATTAATACCCATGCACTTTGATGCTAAATTCTACATTAAATGCTTTATATTCTGCCAAATTATATAAAAACAGACTTAAAACCAGTTAATGTTTAGTGTCCATGAACTATGATAGTAAAATCTAGATTAAATGCATTTTGTTATGCCACATTCTAGAAAAACACAAATTTTCTGCCAAATTCTGAAAAAAAGCTTTAAATTCTGCCAAATTCTATAAATACGCTTTTAATTCTTTTAAATTAAAGATAAAATGCATTTCAGTTTGCCAAATTCTAGAAAAATGCTTTATATTCTGCCAAATTCTATAAAAACAGACTTAAAACCAGTTAATGATTAGTGTCCATGAACTATGAAGCTAAATTCTAGATCAATTGCTTTAAATTCTGCTAAATTCAGGATAAAATGCTCTAAATTCAGCCAAATTCTAGAAAAACAGACTTAAAACCAGTTAATGAGTTAATGATTAGTGTACATGAACTATGATGCCAAATACTAGATTAAATGCTTTAAATTCTGCTAAATTCAGGATAAAATGCTTTAAATTCAGCCCAATTCTAGATTAATTGCATTTCATTTTGCCAAATTCTAGAAAAATGCTTAATATTCAGACAAAAATCTTTAAAGTCTGCAAAATTCTAGAAAAATGCTTTTAATTATTTTAAATTAAAGATAAAATGCATTTCAGTTTGCCAAATTCTAGAAAAATGCTTTAAATTCTACTAAATTCTAGAAAAAGACTTACATTTTATTCCAAATTAAATTATTTTTCATCGGATTTAAAGCTCACATGTTCTCCTGAAATGGTTTTTACTTCCCGTCTTTGCTGCGTCAGGGTCAAAAAAATCCAAAGCGTGAATTTCATTAAATTTTTCTAAACAATTTTGGAATTATTTGGGTTTTATTCTTTTGTTTGCCGTGCTTCATATGCACTGCCAAAAGTAACGCCTTACAAGTTAAAATTGCACTATTGTCATTTCATAAAGCGAATGAGTAGAAGTAATAAACAGAGCTATAAAAAACATACTCCAACAAAATAACACAATTTGAATGTATAGCCTACGCATTTCCATTTTAGGCGCACGACACAGTGAAACGCTGGCAGCCGTTGGGAATCACACTGATCTGACTCCAATCTCTTCAACTTTGTAACTGCTCCCAGTCTGTGCTCTCTGTGGACACAATCCAATAAACCTGTCACGCCACAGCACTAATGAGCTGATAAAGGAAATGAAAAAATGAATGAAAGAGGCAAAGAAAGTGCAGTTTGTGTTCTGGGGGAGGTATGTCACCTGTTTGTCTCCACTCAGAGGGTTGATAATAATGTTCCAGTGTAGGGCATTAAACTTATATACACCCGTGAAGTGTCGCTGTGGAGCCAAACTGACGTCAGGTGCACAAAGGCTTAATGCTCAAATCGGATTTTTTTGCAAAGTTGTTCACATTTCCAGTTAAATGCGACTTGTATGTGAGGTGCACTTAAAATATCACCACATTGTTTTTTTGTTATTTTGTTATTTGGTAATTTGGCATTTTGCAGTGATTTAAAACATGCTTTTATTTTTGTTAATACTTAGTTTACATTCGGACACATTAACAGATCATTAATAAGTACTTTTCTGATTTTAGGAAGGGATTAGAAATTTAACGGAAACGCGGAACCTTTGTGCTGGAGGTTGAAATCCAATCTGGATGTGAAAAGCACTGCTCCGTGTCGTCTTTTCTTTTATTAAATACTATATTTTTCTTCGTACATGGTATAAATCACCCATATATTACAATGAAAGGTCATTACTTAATATTTTATCAGTAGGTGATTGTGTTAATATGTTTACTGGTAGTTTTCTGCTAATATTTGTGAGTTAGTTTAGATTAGCAGTGGAGTTGTGCTCGGTCTGAGACATCGAGATACCACATAAGATGCGGTGTTACAAGTTTATTATAGTTTTATTAGCATGCATATATTAGTTAAAGGGACAATACAATGTTATTATATTCAGACAATGATGTTTGTTTTTCTAAGGCTTATACGTATTTTTGACAAAGTTTAACATATTAAAAGTGAACATTTTAGTGTCCACGCAATGTGAGCAGCTAAATATAGCAGAGTACGAACAGTTTAATCCTGCAAATAAAGTGAAGGTTATTTTCATGTAAAGTAGTGATGTATAAAAGGCTGTGCACATAAGTTATTTGATTATAAAAGAAATGAACAAAATATGTCATTTTGTACAAGTAAAAAAATGCAATCTGGACATAAAACGCAACGCTCTGTGTCTTCTTTTTTCTTATTAACACTATATTTAGTATAGTATAGTATAGTATACCGTACCGTGAAAGGTACGTGGCCACTCCATGGGTCCATTCTTAGGTGGGGGGGTGTTACGGCCACCACTCCTTCTCTGTTCTGCCGCTGCGCCTTTTTTTCCCTGTCCAGGTGCTGAAGTCTCCACCCAAATTGGAGGGCGTATAAAAGGAGGTGCAACCAACCACTCGATCTCTCGCTCCTCCCCGCAATCACGCAGAGCCAAGACCAGTCGAACCACGCCACGCATCGCTTGCTCATATTTTTGTTCGAACCTCTTGTAAATAAACGTCCTTTGTGGACATCACTTGTTACCTTGTGTGAATCCCACTTCTTTTTCGTTTCGACCCAAGAGCCAGGTCGTAACAATATAGTATCTATATATAGTTTTCAAATTGCAACATAAGTGCTACGGCAGCCCTGGTGCTTGAGGCCCGTGACTTATGTGATCTCCTGTGTGAACTTTAAATGCTCAAAACGACGTCACATGCAGCGAGTGTGTTCAGTGTTTATGGAAGTAGCCTAAACATGGACGCTGCACTGAGCATCTGGTGATTTTAAAGCTGCTGTCGTACCAGAGCCAGAACATGTACTGTATTTTCTGGACTATAAGGCGCATCTAATCATGACATTTTTCCTCAAAAATCCACAGTGGCCTTATAATCCAGTGGCCTTATGTATGACCTTTGGTTGTGTTTAACCTCCAACCGATTTGATGTTGTCCACATTAGTCTAATAAGGTATTAGTGGGCGAGTCAGGAGGAGTAATATGTTGGCCACATATAGGGCGACTGTGCAACATACCGGTAGTTCTGCCGTGTGCTGTACAAGGACCCAAAATGCCACCATTACCATGCAGATTTCAGGTTTTGTATTTTAGTGTTAAAACTGAACAATGTTGAGAGGATCCGGGCATGTTTGATGCCCAAATCACCATCTGTTAAACTTGTATTTTTGTGTTAGCTACAACTGAGAGTTATTGTAAATGACCTGAATAAAGTTCCATTTATCCGACACACGTTTTGTTTCTCTTATTGTGCCTTATAATCCGATGCTCCTTATGTGTGGACAATGACACAACTGACATATTATTTGATACTGCGCCTTATAATCCAGTGCACTTAATAGCCCCAAAAATACGGTGTATCTTATTTTTTTAATGGAAGAGATTGAGAAGGACGAGGCTTTTGGTCGTTTTGGCGTTTTATGGGGCAGCAGCAGCAACGTCCATAGAAAAGAACGTGTGAATGCGTCGCAGCCAAGAGCGGTGGGATTAGTTTGTGCTCTACTGCTTCACTGACAGAGTTCAAACACAATTTTCATATGATGAGAAAAGCATTTCTGCACATTTTCTGACGTGTAGGTCAGATGAACGCGACCTGGCCGTTCAGACTGAAGTCACATGTCAAAAGATCTGATATGTGTCGGTTTTAGGACCACATATTAAAGTGACCGGGGTCGCATTGAAAAAAAATCGGATCTGTGTCGATCAAACTGTTATTAAAAGATCAGATACAGGTCGTATAGGGGTGAAAAAATCAGATTTGGGTCACTTCAACGTAGCCTAAGACTTGTGGAGAGTGTGGACGCTAAGTTCGGCATCATCTTGTCAACTCAGTAACAACGGCGTGAACATCAGCAGCTTCTAGAACCCGCTATTGTTGTCCGATTTGAATTTCTTTTCCTTTGGAGGAGTTAGAGCAAGATTAAAAAGGCCTCTGCAGAGTTAGGGTCAGGTTTTCTGGAATATTTGACATTTTGGGAAGCAAAGTTGACTGCTGTAATGGTCCTGAGGAAATCTTAAGTAAACTGGGCCACGTGACACATGGATAACGGACTTTCAAAATGCTGGACTGGTGAAGGATTTTTTATTATCTCAACCAAGGAGATTATGCGATCGAGTCGGTTTATTTATTTATTTGTCTGTGGACAGGATTTCTCAGAAAGTCCTGGATGGATCTTCATGAATTTTTTTACAAGAGGCAGATCTTGGCCCAAGGACCCAAGGACTCCATAAAATTTTGGTGATGATCCGGATCCAGACCTGTAATCTGGATCTGGATCTACAATCTTAGTGAGATTTCTCGGAAACTACTGGCCGGATCTTCATGAAATTGTCACCAGAGGTAGATCTTGGTGCAAGGACAACTCCGTAAAATGTTGGTGATGATCCAGATCCAGAATCCAGATCTGGATCTACAATCTTGGTAGCATATCTCAGAAACTGCTGGACGGATCTTCATGATATTTTCTGTGTCCATGTCATCCCTTGGCGGAGATCAGAAATCTCGGATTGCTCTTGTTTTTAATCAACTATCTCCCTGCTAAAAAATAATAATGAATTAAATGTAAAGTGTATTAGCCTAGATGAATCCACTAAAATGCACTGCAATAAGACCAGAAAATGTTACACAGTGCACCTTTAGCCATTTGAACTCACTTGAATAGTCTGGAGTTCTTACTGGGGAAAAAAAAAAACACACTTCAAAAGCAAAAGATTTCAATTGAAAGCAAAAAATACCACCACAGAGCGAAAACTACTGGGCAGTGAGTGATTGAGCGTCGTCCCTGGAGAAACTCGCCTTAAACCAAGTAACCGTGAATGAGAATTGCACATTTGTCATATCGAGTGCACAGGCGTGAATCTCTGCTGGAGTCGTCTGTCAGGGCGCCGGGCCAAATGATTAGTGACATATTTGTTTGAAGCCGGAGATGAAGAGGAGGAGGGAATCAAAGGCCTTGTTTTTTTCCGTTTCCCTTTGCGTCCATGCCAATCATCAGTCCGCTCGCGCTGATGAAACCGAAGCACATCAAAGATCCAGGAGCTTAGCGAGATCTGCCTCAGACTGTGGAGAACGCTGTCGAGTCCAACACGGAAAAGACACATGGAAAATCATTTACGGGTGTGCTTCAACCTACGCTTGCATAATTCTGTACAGCAATGTTTCCTGTAAAAATGTTGCGTAATATTGTACTTGAAGAAATCCTGGAAGAATCCTCCTGAAAGCCTTTTTTTTTTTTTTTCAATGGTTTGGGGAGGCGTTCATTAGTTTTGTTGCCTTGCTTCATTCTATACAGCAAGACTTTGAAAAACAAGCATTCTTTCAATTCAATTTATTTTTGTATAGCCCAAAATCACAACTACAGTTATCTCGGTGGGTTTCACAAAATTGTTAATTTAGCAAACAGAGATGTCAGAAAATGAAGCAGAATAAGAAACAGTCATAATTAAAAAATACAGAATGTCCAACAACAAGCAGGCAAAGGGATAATTGTCCCAGCATCTCCTGTCCTTAGACCCTTAGAAAAAACCCAGTGGGAAAAACCGAGAAACCTCAGGGAGAACCACAGTGAAGGAGAGATCCAAATGTGTGTATGTGTATGTGTTCCATAAGGGTGAGTTGGGAGATCCACTCCCATGGACGGACAGGCATAGATGACCAGGACGAATCCACTGCCGATAAGGTTGTAAATCTGTAGACCAAAGCTATTGGCAGAAGGAAACTACTGATCTAACAGGACGAGGACAGATTAATCCAGGACATGAAGGAGGGAGGGGACCAGGTCCTGGACACTAGGGGGCACCACGGTCCAAACTGGAACAGCAGCATCTGAAACAGTTACACTTACTTCAGTTCACTACAGTTCTTACTCTGAGAGCTCTCGCCTTTCCACAGATCTGATCCGAAACATCGCCTGGTAACAGAATTCACACTTCTTCAGTACTTCCATAGACGCGAGACCAATCATCAGTGAGTCTCCCCGAGCTCAAATGGGTGTGACCGACGACCAATCATGCCCTGATTGCACCGTACGTCCAAATCGAAACAAACATGGCTGAAAAAAGTAAAGAAAAATTATCACAGGGAACTGAAAAACACTGCTGATTTCTGCTGAATTAATGAGCGAAACCCAAAGCTCTGGTAATCTGATTTTATTGCAAATGATGGGCGGCCAATGAGCTGCCGAGATAAACAATCTGATTAGTTCTGGTTTTGAATTCAACAGAGGGAACGCTGACGAGACTAATAAATATAAAAAATACAGATACTCTTGCAGAGCGGCATCATCACCTGCTCATTTCCATGGAGACAGATAAGCCACCCTATGAAACATTTCAGGCAAAGCTTTAGCATCTCCAGGTCCGTCTGAGTTTTCTGAGATTCCGTTGGTGGAAGTTTCGTCTTTCTGCTAAACTAACACAGCTCACCGCCCTCACCCCCACATGCCCACGACGCCTTGTTAAAACGCATCATTTTCCCGTTTACCCGAGGTCGGACTCGGTAGCTCGAGTCTCGGCTGTTCCTCGGCGGTGATACATGGCCCCGATAGACTTGTTTGCCTGAGCTTTATCCATCCTCCGACCCTTCCACTCATCGTCCTTATGAATTATTGCGACGGGACCGACTCTGTGAGCGTCTGAAAGTTAAGTTGTTTACTCTGTCACGGCGAGGTTTGATAAATCATATAACCGTGTGGGTCTGGCATGTTCAGGCTAACGTCTCTGTCCCCGGGCTTGGCTCCTGTGACGGCGAGGACTTAAGATTGGCAATGGCTTGGACTGTGGTGAAAAACACAGCCCCGGAGGACATGAATAATTCAGCTCATGGGCCCTGGGGCATACAGACCTGTCTGTGCTGTGGCTGCACCAGAGAAGACCACTGTAGAAGAAGAAGAGAGTGATAGGACCAACATGTTTACGCACAGAAAAGACAACTGTAAAACCACCTGCTGGAAGTGTTTAAACTTCTAGATGACAGAAAACGCACTTAAAAAATCAAGCAAACAAACAACATGGCGGTTTGTTTTATGGCACCAACATCATTTGCTGAAAGCTCCGCACTTAAAAAATCAAGCAAACAAACAAAGAACATGGGGTTTTGTTTTATAGCACCAACATCATCTGCTGAAAGCTCATAAAGTTCCTCCATAATGTCGCGAAGTCTATTTACGTCACTGGACCTATTATAATATTGGATGTAACGTCAAGCAAGACAAACAGTTTATCTCGCTCAGATGTCCAAACTTTTACTGGCCCTCCTCCTATATTGGCCCAAATAATCATTTAAAATAGTACATTTTATTGCACATTTAAATTATTCTACATGAACATAAAACTGCATTGTGGTACATAGTTAATCCCAAATAGTTTAGTTCCAAGACTTATAAAAGGTGGCTCTATCAAAACTGTATGAATTATATTGATCTGATACAAATGTCTTTTAATAACTGACCGTCCATGATAAAAGTCTGGACATCCCTGATCTAGCCCCAGTAGATATAAACTGTAAAAGAAGTTCTTCGAAATAAGACAGCAGTGTTCTTTCGGTTTCTTATTTCAAAGCATTTTTATCGTCCGCGAATCAGGAAGTATTACTGATGCATCCCTGTTCAGTCTTTACTAGTTTCTGTTCAAGTTTAGACTTAATTTGCCCTTTATAAGATGATTTTCTATGCAGTAATTTTGTCAGATTTTTTTTTTTTTAACATAACATAATCATTCATCATTTGCTTAACAGATTACACACAATTTTAACATTTTCTCAGGGTTTATATGAGTCCAATCTGTCCTAGAGTTGATTTAAAATTTTTGGAAATGTTAATTAAGTAACAATGGCCCAAAGTTCCTGTTTCACCCGAAAATCAAGAGTTATATTAACGTTTTGAGAGTAAACGGATAACACTTTGTAGGGTTATCCTGATTTAGCTAAACAACACACAGAGATGTTTTATTTTTGCACTTTATTTTAGTTCATTTAAGATTAAATTATGTACAAAACTGGTTCAAAGTGGTCTTCTCTGGCGGGAGTTTAAAGTGGTGGATGGCAGGTTCCAAATTAACACTAAGGGAAGTTGAAGTAAATACAATTCTGTGTATTTAAGTACACAAATAACTCAACATACTTGAAGAAGAATCAGATTTTATTTTTCAAATGTCTTTACTCGTTTTTTGCTAAAGGTTGATGGCAATAAATCCTGCATATTTCATCTCTCAAACAAAAAACGCGTCCTTGTGATGTCATAAGGTAACTCCACTGTGTTTTTAGGAAGTTATTGACTTGCAAACTATCACCGTATGACATCACAAGGTGGAACAGGAGTGTTTTGAGTCTGACTAATGATAAAGGACGAGTATAAAACAAAAGACAACTCCAGGCTTGTGTTTGATGAGGAAACAATATCCGAACATGACGCAACTTTTGTGGCTACCTGTGTGTCTCCATGGAGATGATATCGTTTGTCTGAAATATAAGGCCGACTCTCCGCAGATCTGAACTG